>VUQR01035227.1:8487-41813 GCA_015108515.1 Hemichromis elongatus | reverse complement strand
TTTTTTTCTACGTGAGAAAAGCTCTGCTTCCAGTTCACTTGGTCTTATCTCAGCCACGCAAGGAGGAGAGCGTCTGATTGTGTGATGCGTCTGGCTGTAAAGTGCCTGCATGTTTGTGGGTCACTCAGTCAGCACATCAGTAAACTTACACTACCAGGTGAAGAGAAATGGCTCTGCTTTATCAGCGACAGAAGAACACCACAGCTGCCACGACTCGTGTGTGTGTGTGTGTGTGTGTGTGTGTGTCTAGTTTCATGCCTTAAAAGATTTTTTTTTCTTTGCACTGCTGAGTCGGCCCACTTTATTTCTTTCAGACTGCAGGAAAAACTGTTTTCAATGTACTCCTGAGGGAAGTCTTGGGAAACAATAAATAAATCAGTAAGAAGAAGAGGCATTTCCAGTTCAGGAGCCAGAAACATAAAACTTAACTCAGATTCAAGGCTAAGTAAGTATGAAAGATTCAGTGCAAGAGCTGTGCATCTGCATTTCTTGAAGTTCACTGCCATCTTTTTTTTTTTTTAGACTTACCAACACACACGGGTTGCAGCATAAAGTATTAAAATTAAACATGGTTCCTAATGCAGACAGGATTACACATTGATAAAACAGTTAAATTAATTAATAAATTAATTTAACCTTTAAAATCCACCTAAAATAATATCCTGCCATTGTGTGCTTGTCTTTTTCGCCTTGTATTGAAACATTTTGTACGCAGAGGAAAAAACCCCAACAAGAGCATAGGAATTTATAATTATAATTCTCCTGACTATTATTGTTACAGCCTGAAAGCATTTTGTTATACTGTGTGTGTGTGTGTGTGTGTGTGAGTCTGTGTGTGTGTGTTCTGAGCGTGGTTTTCATGGAACATTTAAAAAATAATGCTGTGATAATATTATCAAAATTATCAGTGCATATTCCAGTTTAACTACTGAACCCC
Source organism: Hemichromis elongatus (assembly GCA_015108515.1). Taxonomy (NCBI): domain Eukaryota; kingdom Metazoa; phylum Chordata; class Actinopteri; order Cichliformes; family Cichlidae; genus Hemichromis; species Hemichromis elongatus. The sequence continues at coordinate 40,876 of VUQR01035227.1, read as the reverse complement.
GCAACTGATTTAACTATAATTTGAGGATTTTTTTTCACAAACCTCAAGCAAATACCATCACACCGTTACATAAGGAGAAGACAGCATGGAAAGAAAGACAGGCAGGACACGAGGAAAGAAAAAACTCTGTTTGGTTTTGTTATTTAAGTTGGCTGATTGGTCATTTTTGCAGGTATATATGGAGTGCTTAAAAGGTATACATGCACATTAATCAAAAAAAAAAAACAACAACTGTAAATGAGCCATATGGGCTAATTTTCATCTGGCCAGTTCTTAAAACAGCAACCAAAGAGTTGTTACTATTAATCATATACAGATAATACAAAGCAAGTAATGATTGTATTTTTCTTTCTACTTAATCACTTTTATGATAATTCCTCAGAGCCGAGCAGCGTCGGCTGAAAGGGGCTGGATGCCGAATCTCATCTGGAAGCTTTAGCCCAGTTTGCCTTAATGTCAGCTGCTTCCAATTTATGCTCAGCACTTGTGTGCTGGTCATTTACATAACAGCGAATATCAGCTGCTGTGGCCTTTTCTGCACGTTGACTGCAGCCTGCCTCGCTGCATTCAAGTGATTTATGCGTCTTCCTAGATCTCATCTGCTGAGTGCATAAACGCTCTGGAGTGCAGCTAAATCTGACATCAAGTCTGGGATTTTTCTTTTTTTTGTGAATGAATTGGAGCAAGGAAAGGATAACATGTGTAACACCTGCTAAGGCAAATGCAGGGGATCTCTGCTTGATATGACTTTGGTAGCGCTCCACTGTGTGGTCTAGCAGGAGTGGGAGTGTGTGGGGTGATAGTGCTGGTGGTGTGGGGCCTTTTGGTCACCTGCTCTTGCTCAGCCTCCTCCCCTCTGACCTCAGGCTGGAGTCCCTACGCTCACAGCTCCAAAAAGCCTGCTGCCATTAAAGCTGCTAATCACAGCAAACAGCTGCATACAAATCCTCAACGCCTCGCTCTCCCACCCACACGTTGACTCTGGCAGGCAGATAGACGCATACACAGGCGTCCACGCACTCCCACTCTTCCTCTGCTAATGGCAAGCTGCAGCCAACTGATGTTTAAAGCATGGGGTTTAGCGTGCGGGCTTGTGATAAGCCGCCCTGAGCTGTGAAAACACAGATTACATTTCTATGGCTTATTACAAGACAGCGGGCTTCTGCCTCCCAGCCACCTCATAATTGGAGCCCAAAAACCACAGCCTCCGCTTGGCTGCGAGATACTGTTTGATGGGGACCCCCGTGGCAGAGCTTTGACAGCCGTGCTAATTCAAGTCTACATTCCCCCATATGCTGTGCTCCTCAGCGGCCTCCCCCCCCCCACACGATAAGCCACAGCTTTTTTTTCTTTTAAGGCCTTTCCTCGATAAATCAAATCAGTGTCAGTATATCAACGCCTGTCTCTTAGTGTCATTTCCACACTTTTCAGGCTCCATCAAAATTAGCAGATCGAGGCCAAAAGCTCAAAACGTCAATGAATTTTACGTCCACGGCTCCTGAGCGCACATTCACCCCTCATGATATCAATGCAACACTGTTTGGCAGATAATTATTACATTAGAGCCAGATCTAATGTAATAATATTATTTTTAAGGGGTAAATATCACATATCATTTCAATATCACATAATTGTCTCTAAATTGGGTATAATTTTGATATTTGTGCTTGATGTAGCATAAGTTGGGATATCCCAACTAAAAACAAGCATTTACTTACTTGGAATGCCAAAGCCAACCAGGCATACATTAAATCCCCGTTTCTGGCAGCCTATGAAAGTGCCTACATCTGTAAATACTTATCCTTCTTTTTCTTTTTTTTCTTTCTCAGACTCAATCAGAGATAAAGACCATTGTATTCCAGACCAAGAAGTAAGACAATATCCCCCAAACCTCACAGAAAACAATTAGGACCCAGTAATTACACCATTGGCTCGGTATTCAAGCCAAGTCTTGAGGTTGGGGTGAGGAAGGAAGAAAAAGACAGCAAATGTTAAAGGTGCCTGTCTGATGCTGTGTTATCTTACTCTGCCTGGACTCTGATGGTGTGAGTTTGTGTATCAGTAGGGGTGTGATGTAATGCTTTGCTTTTGGAGCCTCTGAATGCGACCTGCCAAAAATCCTCATAAGCATGCGAATGACTCGATGACAGCATGCATGATCTCTTTCCTTAATGAACTCTCATTTACTTGCGCCCATAAATTTGAGAGCACAAAGTCCAAAACTTAATTTGTTATCTTCACTACGGACCGGACCAGTTGATTCATACATGTTGACCTATCAGCTTGCAGGCCAAGGGGTGAAAACAGAGGAACACAAGAGAAAACAACTCTCTCATCCCCATTTAAAGCACAATAATACCGGTCACATTCTTCTCAGTGTTTTTTGCACTTTCTTGCATCTCAGCCTAAATGTAGCCCCAGCCACAGAGTCCTTTTGGTTTGGACATTGTTGAGTTCTGCAGTAATGCAAACCGTCCTTGGGAGTCAGACATGGCTAGAGGCTTTTGGGGGCGGCCTGGTGGGAAAAGCAGGTTAAAAGCAGGGCAGTAAATGAGCGGATCACACACATTTTCCACAGTCTGTGAAAAGCAGACAAGCAGAGGAGTAAGAGTGATGTATAGCAAATAATACAATTCCAAAAGGGATCCTTAAAGGTATATACATCCTGGTTGCTCTTTATTGGACTCAAATAAGATCAAAAGTAGTATGTTTGTCTAGAGTTATTTTTTGAAAGCCTGAGCCTTTCAACTCAGTCCAACTAAAAGTTTAGAAGTGCTCACAGCCATCTGGAAACAGTGCTGCACACAGGTATTAACAGCCTGGATTTGAAACGTGCACCTACTGAATTATTAGTGGAGCTTTAACTTCACTTGGCAACACTGTGGCAACAGATTTAAGCACAATCCGGTCACCAGCTTTGCCCGTGTGGTGGGCTTGCATTTCTCCTTAAAGCAGGCGGACGAGGCAGACGGCAGCGGGGTATCAGGTTCTGTGCTGGCAAGGGGTTCTGCTCACGCGGCAAGAGCAGAACAAAGCACTGGTGGCCCTGGATAGGATCCATGGTGCCGGAGAGTAAAGGCCCTGTGAATGGGACCTGTCACTTCCACTCAGCGCCGCCTGTGATCTGAGCCACCCGGAACGAGGCTCAGATAAGTGGCTAATCCCGATATCCCCGCCGGCTCGACAGCCCCCTACTGCCATGACAACCGGAGGGGAATCTCCTCCAGCAACAACTTAATTGGATAATTTCCTCGTCATTTCACTGTGTGTTCCTCTGCCTTTGTTGGGTAAAGTCTGCGTTGTCTGACTGTGAATGTGTTTTTTGACTTTGACAGTAGGGAGGGTGTGAAACAAGTGTGATATCCAAGGAGGGATGGTGTGTGCAAGTGCAAGCAAGCAGCCAAAGCCACACTACAGCAGACTACAGGCCACTTGGAGGTCGGAAAGCACCTGGGAGCAGCATTGGAGACATTAGTTACTCTAGTTACTACGACAAATGCATTACCTATTCACTCTCTGTAGAAAGACTGTCCTGCAACTATTGCTTTGCTTCCCATCTGAACTGAGGTCAAGTGTGTTGTTTTCTGACTTCTGAATGGACATGAGTACTAGCCGTTTACTGAGTAAAAAAATTAGGCAGATTATTTTAAACCTTTATTGGACATGATCAAGTTTTTACCACAATCAGTCTGAAAAAAAAATCATTTCTCCTGTTTACTGAGTTTCAGGTAGAAATACTCCTTATTTTATTGACGTGTAAGAGAGAAAAACAGCCTCTGTTTTCCGCACCACAAAAGGCCATCGCATTAACCACTTAAAACATTTATTGCCCTTTGTGCTACACGGTCCACCAATTTATGTTACACCCATTCAAGTCCTGGGTCCCAGCATAAACAGACCACTCCACCCTTCTCCCCAGACTGCAGAAACCTGAGGAGGAGTGCCAGGGGAAGTCATTATGAACTAGGAGAGTGTGTGTTTGTGTTTGCATGCATGCATGTGTGTGTGAGTGTGAGTGGGCAGCTACTGTGGTCTAAAAATGAAAACAGCGCTTGCATGGCGCTTTAGAGGATAAAAGACTCAGTTCAATCTGCAAAATAAAAGTCAAAGCCGCAGTATAGAATAAAGCCTTACGTGGTGCTGCGACTCTTGGAATGAAGACATAAAAAGTGATTAATAAAGTGGTGGGATGTGGCTCACGCAGAAGAGGCTGGGGGATCTTATTTCTTAATTTCATTTAAAGAACAGTAGTAGCCTTATGTAAGCCTAATGGAAATCACTCATACAAGGATATTGGAAATGCAGGCTTTAAGACGGCGATGCTAAACAGAAGGAGGTGAATGGTGGCGAGTCAAAGAGCCATAAAGAAGAAACTGGAGGCAGGTGAGTGGGGAGGGGGGACTGACACAAGTGGAACTTGTGATCATTTTTCAACTTGTGATCGAACAGAATCGCCATCTCGCACAGATGGCGATTCTGTTCGATTCATTTCCGTCAGCTGTTGTATAACTGAAGTGTGTCTGCGTCCTCTGTCTTGACTCACCTTCTTCACAAGCAGCACCGCTGAATCCCGGGCAGCATTTCCACTCCAGGGAAGTCACAGTGCGGTACACCACTTTATAGGAAGGTCTGACCACGGTCTTGTAGCTGAACGATAAACACAAAATCAAAAGCTGTTACGCACATGGGCACACACATACACATGCATAACTTTTTTGAAGAAAATAAAAGGAAATCTCCTCTCTCGGGTAAAGTTAAATATTATTGTGAGGTTTTCAGATTTTGTATTTGTAATCTCAATTAAATGATAAAAAGCGATTTCTAGACACATCTGCACAATGTGCCCCATCAGTAACTGTCAGATTATATGAAAGCTTTTAGGTTTTTCTCAATCAAAAGAAAGCATATGGCGCAGCAGCGTGGCATCCTGAACTATGCTAATTATAAGAGAGCTATATGAATACCACTGCTAGCCTCATACCCACACTGAAGTGGCAGGCTTTTTTAACTTACTTGACCAGACATATGATTGAACTTAACATGTTTTTAATACAACATTAACTCCAGTAACAAGTAATAAAGCTGATCCCCTAAGTGATTTAAACAGCATTCAAACAACAATTATTCTGCTATTTTAAACCCAGTATAATTATAAAACAGAAAACAAACACTACACCAAGCTTTCTGCTTTGATAGCAGTTAACTGTTTTCTTCTTTTTAAAGTTGTAAACATGTGGCTTACTAAATAAAGAGTTATGTCCAAAGTGTTTAGATTCCAGGGAACTGGAACATTTTCGAGCAGGAAGTTGCATGTCTTGAATAAATTTCATAATGAGAGTCTTTCTACCCACTTCGGATCACACTGGGCTGTATGTGGCCCATAAACTAAAAAGATTTTTGTGTTGTAAAGGTTTCATAAAAGTCTTGTAAAACAGTAGCAGTACTGGTAAGATGCTTCTGCCTTCTCACCTGCCTCCTGCACATCCCTGTGGCCAGGGGCACGTCCGGTACACCCGCTGGAGGATTGTCCCATTCTGCACCTGGCAGGTCACAGTCTTAGTGACCGTATGAGGACACCAGTTCCTGCCGAAAGTAATAGAGTCAGAAATGCAGAATAAAACAACAGCAGGATCTCAACAGTTTGTTATTTTAAGACTCAGTAAAAAGTCTGATTCTCAAACTAAACACAGAAGAACGAATTTCCAAATTTCCAGTGTTTTGAGTGCTGTCACACTCAAAACACTGCAGTCTGCCTGCAGGGTTTCATTCTCTCCTTCCATCCCCCCCAACGCTTTTGTTTGGGAACTTCCTCACCGTGTTCACTCGGTTTTAATCAGCCACAGAGTTTGCAGGACTGGGTTGTATTTGCACAGGGCTCTGTCCTCTATCAATACACATGCATTTGTATAGGACCTTGGAGGAACGGAAGTCCCTTGGGAGAGGATGAAGAGGAAGACAAAGTCTCATACCACAATGAAGGTTTTTCAGCATGGGTTAATGCTGGGTCATGAGTTCACTCTGTTTTATGGAAGGACTTCATAACTCATTGAGAAGAGCCTGCAATGAGATATCGGTTATGTTAGGGTCAGAGGTTGAGATCTGATAGTGAGGATGAGAACGCTCGGCAGCTATTCAGAGGAGTTCGACCTCCAGAAGCAAAATACGACATTTTATCAATCTCTCAGTAAGACTGTATAAAATTAAAGGAAGTAGGATTAATCTGAAGAGACTGTAAGCTAATTGGTTTAGTTTAATCCTCACTGAGAGCTCGGTTTCCCTTTTAAAGGGAGCAGATATCTGTTCTTGATAGCACAGGCGCTACGAGAAACATTTAAGAGAAAGCCTTTAGCTTTATTTTCTCTCAGCTACATATCAGAAAAGGAAAAACACACAACTGTTGGCTAATGTGAAGAAAACACTCTTGGGCTGATGAGCGACCACATTATCAGAATGGTTTTATTAAGAATGATGTGTACAGACATCCTCGTTACCTTCATGTGGCTGTAAGAGGAGCACGGAAACAATTACTACAGCCTGTGTTTACAACATTATCAATAGATGCATAGGAAGGGAGCTCATGAAACTACACTTTGTGTGTTCTGCTGCCAACGTGTGCAAGAGTGGGTGGGTGTTCCCACCAAAGTCTGTTTGTCAATATGGGAGACCATATGTTTGTGTGCACGAGAGACAGTTTACACTAAAGAAAAACCGCCAAAGGGAGAGGATGCGAAGCAGCCCTGAACCGGCTCCCATTAACCATTCCCACATGTCGTGGTGACCACACACACATACCTGAGCCAGAGAGCGGGAGCAGCGCTGATAAATGTTTGTCTACAGCTGCGGTGACTTTCCCTTATCACATGACAACGTCTCTTTTATTATTGGGTGATCTTGATTGTTTCCATTCATGTAGCAAGTATTAAAGCCTGCAGACTGAAAGGATTTTGCCTTATTTACCTCATCTGGAAAAAGCAAAGGAAACCGCTGCAAAACGTAAAACATTATTTGAATTAATCATAAGTAAAGCAAGGAAGGGAATTCTTCTGCCACATGTTATTAAAACACAGGCCCAACCTTCATGTATTAAAGCATATCCATCAGTCTACATACGTCTACAAGAATCAGTGTGGATCTATATGATTACCCTATGATTGCTTTCCCTGGTCCAGAAAAAATTGCTCTAATCACTGGTGGAAAATTTCAGACATTGAAGAAGCTGTAGTCAGGTAGAGCTGGGAGGAAGGGGGAGGGGATGAGGGGGTAGTAAACCCAACTCCTCCCCACCACTTATCTGCCAGACCCGACAGATAAACATCTGAGTTTCCCAGGCTGAGAAGAGGCTTCACCTGGGAACGGATGAGAGTCTCACCAGGGGGTACGAGGAGGGAAGGGAGCACTGGATTTTATGGTCTCCCTGTCTCTTTGCATTGCTCTTATGCAATTACCGAGGAGGAAATGCCAACCCTTCTTCTTTAAATGAGTGAAAGAAAAAAAGCAGTTGATTCATATAATATATAAAAAGCAAGCCAAACGCTTCCACTGCAGCAAATCGGGGGAGATTTGGAGAGGCCTAACAATTACTGTGTTATTACCTATACATATGAGGGACGCAGGCTCTAAGTGCACTTCGTCTTTCAATCTCAAATGCTTTGTAGTCAACACCTTCCTCTTACTGGAGGCACCCTTGTTCTGTGAAGTGTGAAACCCACCAGCACCATGCTGTTTCATTGGCAAAAACACCAAGCAGGCCCTCAGTGAGTATCAGGTCTCTAAGCACACATGGCACACTCTGAATGCTGGGCCCAAGCTAAATAAATCATCAACCATGTCTCACAGTCACATGTAGCCACAGCCAACTGTTAAGAGAAATCACAGCTTTGGTCCATCTGTTCCTTGACGCTGCCGACGCCAAGACAGTAAAATATTGGAGGGAAACAAAAAAGTGCTGAATCCTTAAATGTATGCAAATGCTGACAGAAAGCTTATATGCCGCGCTCTCGTTACTCATGTGCCCTCAATTCACCTTTTACGCTACGGAGTTCACATTTTCTATGTTCACACTAGTGAGGCGGTTCATCTACATCAGCATACTGCACCGGGATGAAGAAGGTAGGGGTTAAGCCATGTGAACAGACAAGTAGGCTGATGTGGGCATAACGGTGATGGGACTCTGATTAAAAACACCACAATAACTCCCTTTCCTCCACCCATTCATTCACGTATCGTAGGAGCAGGGCTGAACACTCTGAGATATGTCTGAAATGCAAAAGGAATTCCTCTGGATTTCTATCTGTGGGAAAATACTCGGGTAGAACAAAGGACAAAAGACAGATGTGGCAAATGGCCAGACAAAGGAGAGGACGGGAAGGAGACGAGAAAAGAGGAGACAAAGGTCAACTTATCTCAGAGGTCATCCAAGGAAGCTTCCGGTGGGGACAGAGACGACAATTATGAAGCAGTGTGGCTCCCGTGGGATCGAGAGGAGACAAGAGATAAATATGGCACCAGAACCAATGGCAAAGAGTAAAACAAAAAGAACAAGTCAAGGTGAAATTAAATAAACTACACAGCCCTAGAGTCATAGCCTGCAGGTTCAATGACAAACAAAAGAACCAAGTTGTATTAAATTTGTATTTGAACAATTGTCATACATTAATTCAGAGCATTACGACTGCTGGGGTATTATATTGCAGGTTCAAAGCTGCTTTCCATGTGCAGCGGACAGTGACGTGCATCAAAGCACCAATGCGAGGCCTTAAAGGTCAGGGCTAAGTGACTCTTTACAGCAGTGTGGAATAAACAAGGAAAACTCTCATCTATCTTTGTCTGCTTTGAGCTTTCAGGTGCAAACACCTGTGAGCTTTCAAGTGGGTAGTTTCAAGTGTTTGAACCTGGAAGTGAAAAAAGGAATTCCACTCAAATGAAGGATTGACTCATATCACACCTACAGCACCACATATCCTGATTGCTCAGCGTGAATGGACCGTCATGTCGAGCTGAACTGCTCCACTGACCGTGAATAAGACGCTGACTTTATGGACTGCTCACCTGCAGTGCACAGGACGCAATATGGGACTGGTATTAAACTCACACTAAGTATTGAATCTCTAAGACATCATGAAACATTAAAGTTATGACATAAATGTCTTGTTTTGGCCAAAAACTGAAGCAACTCAGTTTGCAGCTACAGAAATGAGCAAATATTCAAGCTGATAAGCAGGAATCCAACCTTTTTTTTTTCTTATTGTGGAGGCTGAGCTGCCACAATTAGTTCTTTGTTTTAAGGTTGAGATTACACAAGAAAATCTGTAAATCGAGAAGAAAAGAGTTCAAGATCCTGTCTTAAGAATCTCATATTTTGTCCAGTGACATATCCAGAAACTGAAGATAAGACAGTGATGTAACACAGATAAAGGCAACAAATTCAGTTGAGTAATGTAATCAACAACCAGTGGATATTATCGGAGCTGGACAGTTGGTGACTGCCTCTTGACATCCATCCAAATGGTTCCCTGTGCATATACATCTTTTGAAGTTTCACAGCCATTCTGCTTAAAGCCATGCAGCCACCTGGAATCTCAGCTGTCTTTATTCCCATGCTTAAAGAGAACATGGATATGGTCAAGATGGGCGAGGAATGAGGACTGCCACAGGGCTCAGACTGCCTATCAGACCATGACAAGTCCTCCGAGGGAGGATAAAGAAGGGGGCGAGACAGGGACTAAAGAAGCATCTTCCTCAGTGACCCCACATTTTACTGAGCTTATGCAGTCATTAAGAGAGATGATGATGAAGGAACACTTTAACAGCTCTTTCACAGAGTGACTGCTCTGGCAAAGAAAATACCCACAAGATGTTAATCCCCTTTGATTGTGCTAATCACTGTGTGAAGACAGTGCTGGTATTAGTGAAGGTTTCCCATTCCCAGTGCACTGATAGTCATATGAGTTTCCTTTTAAGCACCTGAACCCTAATGACAGGTTGCTTTCATCATCGAGGTTGAGCTCTGAAATCACAGCAGTTAGTGTTTGTTGACACCCAATAAACTGCTGCTTTCACCGATCGAGCCAGCCAGCAGGTGAACTGAGACTTTCAGCTCCTCTCATGTCACCGCAAACTCGGTGACCTCTGAACAAGGTGGTTGACTCACGCCAACAGCAGCTTTTCCTCTTTCAGTCCTGCCTTTCCTGCACAACCACTTACACTAACAGCAGCAAGCTGACTGTAAGCTCATCCCCCTCTGCTTTTTTTTTTTTTTCCCTCAAAAACAAGCTCAGAGTGCGTTAGAGTCCCAGCTGCTTGTGTTTAGCAAACATGTCCACAAACCTCTGGCTCTGAGTGGCAGGGGGAACTGAGCAGAGAAGTGAGGCGGTGGAGTGACCGAAGGGGCGCTGAAAACCACCTGAACACACCCAGAAGACCTCATCAGAGAGCAGGGATTTCAGCCTCCGGCCACGATCAGCCCACACACACAAGCTGACAGCATAAATATTTGCAAGATGGGGAAACGTCCTCTCATCATTAATCAGTGGCTAGTCTCCAACTAAACTTGGCTCTGTCCAGGAGGAAAGCAGAGCTGGTTAGCCCTCCTGCCTTCGTGTTTAGTCTAGTGACTCTCTTTCAACACCCTTGTCAACAAGATTGCCCTTACACAGAAGATCCATCATTTTCTGAAGCCTTATTATCCCCCTTTTATTCAGTGATCCTTTAAGATAAACGTTTTTGCACTTTATTACAGACATACAAATAATCAATCACTCCTTAAATTTAAGGTTTAACACTTTTAACACTCTTTTTAACACATTTTTTTTAAATCTTCACCCTTGGGATGTTGAAAAGAGCAGGCTTTGTGTGTGAGGCTAAAGGTGCATGGATAGAGAGCACATAACACGCCACAGGGGCAGCAGAGGTGTGTGAGCTGGGACAAGAGTGTGGATGGGACTCAGCAGAGTAAAAACATGCTGCCTGCCAGCACAGGAAAAAGGAAACTAACTGTCAGGAAGACAATAGCGCCCGGTAGATGGATGGAGATGGGAGTACATCCGTGGAGGCATGCAGCGACAGGAACATAGAAAACAAAACTTAATATAAGTGTGTGCAATATGAAAGCTCTGCGTGCTTTCCTCACCTTTTCTGGTAGACTGAGCTGTGAGAGGCTGCTGTCTGGTCTCTGTTCAGCTGCGTCCCGACTGAAAAGGTTTTGTAAAGTCCCGTCTTCCAGGTCCCGTTAACCAGCGTGCTCAGCCAGAGTATCAGCACTGTCCAAAGCAAACTTTTCCTGCAAAGCGCAGACACGCTCTCTCGTTGGTGCGATCCCATTTCCGTGGCATCAAAAGTAAGAGCAGAACTGTTTTAATGAGGCTCCGCTTGGAAAACAGACCGCTTAGTGACTCCAGCTCGGGAAACGTGTCAAACTGCGCCGGGTCGGCTGGAGAAGACGCTCATCCTTTTCACTAAAGTAGAAAACAGACACTTGTGTAGATTACACACAACCCCCCCCCGATGTATGTGCAATAAAGCTGAGCGTGAACTAACCCATAAACCCAACTTGTCTGTGACAGATCTGACTTTACAAAAATGAACCATGAATGCTCTGAGTGTTAAATGCGTGGTGTCCTCCCTTCCCTGAGTGTGCTCTGCCTACCTCCGTCTGTCTGCGCTCATATCCAGCCGATCCTTTACACCAGCGGGCATGAAACCAGTTTTATAGTCTCCTCTGGTCTTTTAAAAGCACAGCCTGCTGGGTCTCTTTTTACCCTGCCCCGTTTCAACTTCACACAGAGGACAAAGCGACGGCACTTAACGCATTGTACTGTTTGCTCTAAATGAATTATGGGCTGCTGATTCTCAAGGCTCCTCTGAAATCACAGGAGCGGTGCTAGTGAGAGGTTGCCCCCCCTTTAAACCAAATAAAACGAAAACGGAATGTTTAAAGAAAAGAAACGAAAAGTTTGGATATGACGAGTTTAACCCCCCCCCGCTAAGGCTAATCACTTCCGTTATTTTTTTTTAAACATTTTGAATAGGTATGCAACCATCTTTCTCCATTTAAAATATAACGCAATTAGTTTAAGCCATTTATAAAATCATCAACAACATCTATCTATCTATCTATTTATCTATCTATCTATCCATCCATGTTTGCCCCTGAGTTGTTTTCAGCAGGTGTAGTCTGTCAAAGCCATCAGTACCCAGTGGACAGAGAAAACTGAGGTCAGTGTAATTTCCCACTGCCCATTGCATCTGGGACAGCCAGTAACCACAGGTCTGCGGTCCTGCTCCAAACTCAACACCTGGCACTGCAACCAAAAACTAGGACATGGGCTGTATATATGTCTGTGCCTGTGATGACTGCAGCCCTTGGGCTTAAGTCTGGCCAGCTGCAAAAGATGCTGCAGGCAGCAAAATGTGCTTATCTAACCTGTTAATACAGTCTACTGAAGTTTTTTGTAAAGTTCTTAACTACTGAAAGATAATGTTAACACTTTCACAGTCACAGAAGAGCACTGGGAGTAATTCTTGTTTCTAACTACGCCACAGGGAGAATGGGGAAAACAGTGCCTTCACTTTACTAGGTCTTAATGAGCCCACCTGCTCCCAATCACCACACATGGGAGGGGATTTGTTCCCGGGCACCCTTGGCGCTTTTACGAGGCCACTCGGGGCAAACAATGGTGCCAAGCAGGAACTAGAACAGTTTAGGGTTAATGTAAATCCCTGCAGTCATGAGCAGCTGAAAATAATTTTGACCTCTAAGGAGGCGAGCTGGCTTCAGTACCAGTGAGAGAATTTTCTTTTTTTTTCTCCTTATCTGTCAATACTCTTACAACTTTTATGATTTTCCTCCCCTTTATTGTACAAAGTTAAACAGCCAGATTGCCCATTGTTTGTTTAGGTCTGCTTTGACTGAAGATCCTTTCGAGTGATGTAAAGGTTCATTAAACAACACAACACCCCATTCATTCCCTCTTTTCAAAAGGGAAAAGACAATTCCTCCTCCCTCCACCCTGTGTTTGGTCATAAAATATCCTGATTTTTCCTCTTTATGATAGTTGTATCGGTTAAAGGTGACAATGGAGCCTGTTCAACCTTTGCCCCTTTGCCATTTGGAGGGATCATTTTAGGCTACAGAATGTTAATGGCAAGTACGGTTGTAATCGTACACACAGGTTGGGACTTTTCAGGGAAGAGGGTACAGAAACTAAGACAATTTCATGCTGCTGGTTTGTTTGCCTTACAAAGATTTCAGTCTAAGCAATTTAGTCCAACCATGATTGTAGCTCTACTCTCATAACTGGGGCTTTATGATGTATACATGTGAGTTATTACTCCAAACTGTTGCAGGTTTTATTTTTGCACCTACAACGTCACTGCTACACCAGCTGGCACATCTTCTAGGACCCTCTAAGTTTTTAGAGGTTACTTCACCTCAGTTGGCATGCTCACGTCAGCAACCTCGATTACTCAGTGCTGTGTAGGATCTTCTCTTTGCATGATATATTAAAACATGGCCTGTTACCTGAGAAGAAAAGCTCTGTTACTGCAGAGAAAAGCTAAAACGTTGCTTGGGATTGCCTCTGGCATGCAGTAGTTTATGATTATTTTTTTTTTACAAAATCATCAGAAATATTTTGCATCTGCTGACATCTAAGAGCATTAACAGGATTCTGAGAATACACGATGCAAGTGAAAACCAAACATTTATTTATTCATTCGTAGCCTTAACATTTCAGCAGATTAGCCAACCGTAACTTCAAAGACAAATCCCTAGAGAAGTTGAGCAGCCTGAAGCTCCTGCCTCTGTTGTGTGCTGCCATCTAGTGAGGCAAATAAAGTTATGAAACAACAATAAAATAAAATGTGTAAAAAAGGGCTATTTTTAACTATTTTTCTACAGAAAGCAGAAAGCGGACATTCCAATTATTAACTTACAATTTTCAGCTGACTATGCAACAGCTAATCGGCTCAGGGACGTTTAGAGTTGTCTTTAGTCAGTATTGAGACACAAAGGTGCATGGTGGTGAACAGGTCTGCCTCATATACCAAGCCCACACGCAGCTTGGACCAGAGCAGTGAGGTAAGATTCAGGGATCTGTAGTCCTGATAGCCACATAACTTTTGGCTCACTGTCATTCACCTGGTGGGCACAAGATACACAAACTTGAAAGCATATTCAAAGTATAACTCATTTGTTAACTTTAAATTGTTATGGTAGAAAATTATTAAAGAAAAAAGATGAAATGGGGTTATCCTTACCCAACAGTTATACAGTTCATATCACCTCTTGAAATGGCCCATCCAGTTACTCAAAGACTTCAGAGTGTCAGGCGCCAGCTTCTTCCAAATGACCGGAACTTTTTCCGGATCACATCCATGTCGAATAACTGAGGGAACTTGTTCTGAATGTCCCCAGCCACCTGGCTGATGTACTCATCCCTGCTGATGTGTTCAACAGATTCACCTGAGGTATGAGAGAGTATTTATCAGCTACTAAGAAGAAAGCATATGTAAATAAAGAGCACAGCTGAAGTCCTTCAGAATAATAAAAGCTTCTACTTCTGAAAAACAGGATATATTACTTCAATGGATGAGCTGAAAGATGCCAAATCATACCTGTCTGAGGCTGAAGGTCTATCAGGTGAGTCCACATCTCCTTAACTGCATGTGTGTAATATCCTATCTCTACGTTGGAATGGAGACCCATTACCTCTGGTGTGTTTGCCGGCATGTTTTCAATCTCATCTGTAGGACATTAACAGCATAAAAAATTAAAAGATGACAGAAAATGTCCCCCCTCCCCTTTTTATGAGTGAGAGAATTTGGGTAATAAGAAAACAACTGCTGACCAACATATTTTTTTTGGCCCAGTTGGAGGAATTTTGTAATCTACATCTTTGTTTTTAAAGAAATGGAACTGCCGGAAAGTGTAGAAGAGGAAGTCTCCAAAGTATTCATCCATGTAGACAGTCAAGATCCTGCGGTCAAAGCTATCTATTGCTCGGCCACCATACATTACCTGACAAAAGATTATTAATTAGACCAAACTTACAGCATGTAGTAGTAGTATAACAGATGCACACTACACATTCGAATGCACAACATAAACAAATTCATTTTAGCCTAACCTCCCCGATAAGGTATTTCCCGAGGGTACATTGATGTCTCCTTGGTCATGAGCTTTTATCAGATAGGTGTTCAGGATCTCCATACACACCTGTCGGAGCACAGACACTATGTTTAAACTACTGAAAAGTGAAATGCAACAAATATTATACCACTCAAATACAAATGTAAAATATACATACACTAACGGTCAAAGGTTTTAGAGCACCCCAGTTTTTCCAGTTATTTATTGCAATTCAAGTCGTTTAAGTCCAATGAATAGCTTAAAATGGTACAATGTTAGGTGGGAAGTGCCAGAGGTTAAAAAAAATGGTAAGGTGACCAAAATTTGAAAAATAATGTACATTTCAGAACTACCTCAGGAAAAAAGAGCAAAATAGTTAGCTTGAAAACATGGCGTGGCCAGCACAGTTTCCAGACTTAAACCCCATCAAGCTGGTTTGGAATGAACTGGACAGAAGGGCCACACATTTATGGGAACTTCTGCACCTGATATGGGAAGAACTTTCAGAAGAATATTTGATTTCTATTGTAGAAAGAAAACCACGGGTATGTTCAGCTGTTATATCTGCCAAAGGCGGCTCCTTTGATGTGCCAAAAGTTTAAAATACATTTTGGTCTATAAATTGATTCCATGATTTCTTTCTTAAATCCAATTGCTTATCTGTGCTATTCTTTCATTTCAGACTGCAATAAGATTTAAAACTGGATAATTTTCAATAAAAAAATGAAAAAACTGGGGTGTTCTAAAACTTTTGACCAGTAATGTATACATAGTTTCAAAATAATCTTAGACTAATGTGAAACTTACAGAAAAGTCAGACGTAGGGGACATTCCAGCCAATTTTTCCATATTTACACCTCTCTTGCACCACAGCATGGAAGAAGGTGAGAACGAACACCAGGCTGGAGAACGCAGGGTGGGGGCATGTGGTCAAGGCCTCAGGGGAGATTTTAGAGTATGTGGCTCTCATGTTAAGCTTGAGGCCATTGGGGGGCTCCGTCACCACCTGCACACAACATTGAAGTCCTACCGTCCATTACTGCTGAAGCACCTCTGCTTCGGTCCTATAAGACTACACACGGACGAAGTTCATTAACATATTAATTGGTTCTTAATGCAGTCTCATCAGCCATGAAACATCCATTTCTAAAAAAGATGGCTGACATGTAAAGGGAATGTGTAACTGTTTTGTCACATTCTTTTTTCGGAGATGGAATCATGCATGTTCCCAGTTAAAACCTTCCAAATACAGGATCGATCTGAGGAAATCCTTCCACCTACACACATCTGCAGAACATCCAAAGAAAGCTTTACTGAAGGTGAAGAGAACGTGTTTCACCTTTAGAGCTTTCTGAAGTATGCCAATGGGAAAATCTTTGATGGGGTTGGTGGTGATCCATAAGCGGAAACTGGAGTTGGGCTTGGTGATTCGCTCTAAGGCCTTTTCCAGTTCCTTCAGCCACTTTACCAGCAGATGGCAGTTCTGTAGCATCAGCCACTGACCTCGAGACGCTGCCTTCTCCAGCAAACGTAGTGCCACCTTTAGGCCACATACAGAAAACAATTACGTTCGACGCCATCCTTTTTAATGGTATTCGATGTGATTACTTGGTAATCTCTATGTTCATATATATATACGCCGTGATATGAAAAAAAGAGTATTGAGTACCTTCTCTTGGCCTTGGCCCATTGCAAGGGACTTGAACTTGCCTTCAAGTCCTGATCTGGCTGCTAGTTTCATGAGGTCACTGGCTGGGTCAGAGCCAGGGCTCAAGATGAAGACAATGGGGGAGAAAGGTGTGCTCTGCTCATATACTGCATCAAAGCTGATCACAGGAGGTTGAACATATCTGAGCAGAAATACAATAAAAACATTCATGAGTGCAGGAGGTTTCAGTATCCACACGGTCATCGATCCTTTGTTCACAGGAGTGGATTATATGTACCGACTGTATGTACTGTAGACGCAATGATACGATCTGTGCAAATGTTTGAGCAACTTCACTGCAGCTCTTTAGGTTCTTATGTAGCCATGTGATACCACAGACATGTGTGACTGAAACTCTGCAGAACTGCAGCAATCTCAGCCTGCACCCAGGTCTCCTAAAAGTCTGCTTCCCTTAGAGGTAAAAGAAAACTACCTGCCACGTACCTTAAAAAACGAAACAAAATTGTAAAAGCTGGTGTTTTTATGGGTGAAGAGTTGCACACCACACACTGATTGGATGTAAATGATTTTGTTGTTTTTCTGTTAGGTGAAAGATGAAACACTGCAGTAAAAGGTTTTACCTCCCTCCCATGACAACAGTGACATAGTCAGTGACAGCTCGACAGACTCTATCAGCCCGGAAGCAGCGCAACAACAGCAGCTTCTGGAAGGCTGACAGGCTCCCCGTGTATTCCATGGGGAACGGAGCCTGCTCTGGTCCATCCAAGTCGTACCACTGAAGAGGAAACGAGCGTCAGTCACACTCGCAGTTGATTCAGACGTATGCCTAGAGTGAGCTCTGTCCCTGAGGCTACTTACAGACTGCCATTCAGTGGGATGTTTCTCGATGTCGTCAGGCAGAGAGCTGAACTGCTGGGGAAAGAGCTCTGCCAGCTTCACTATGTCCTCCCAGCCCTGATCGCCAAGCCAACCACACGGCTTTCTGCGCTGGCATTGTTCCAGGGATAGACTACCTTTATACATGAGATAGATATTTGCTTTGAACATTGTGTTTTTGTGTGCATTGTTGATTACTATTATATGTACTTGTCTGAATAGTTCACCTTTTATAAAGAACTCCAGCTCCTCCTGAGGTACCCTCTCTTCTGCCTGCTCGATCTTGATGGTCATGTTAAAGGAAAAGAGCAGCTTGTGGCTCTCAAACAACCCTGGGGATAAGAACTCAGTTACAGTTACAAAATCTACAAAGTAATTATAAATTCCTTTAGAAACAGACTTTGTTGCTGCCCCTCACATGGTTCATTATTATTCCACCTTAAATATTTTACCTGTGCAGGCATAGTTATAAACGCTGTATGTCAGATAGTTTATGATGTTCTCTAGTCTTTGGGGAAGGGATTGGTCCTTCTTTGATTTCCGCAGTGAAGAGTTAAACACTTCCAGGTAGGAGGCAAGCGAGTACTGGTACATGCTGTTCACCATAGCCATGTCTGTCAGTACGAAGAACAGGATAGCACCGCGCTTGGCTGCGGGACGGTAGCCATCTCTGAGTTTATCGATGTCTTTGGACGTCTTCTCAGCCAATTTTAGTTTCTCAGATACCTGATGATCACGATATCGACCAAGGAGAAACAATCAAACTGGGATTTGTGACTTCAATTCAATGATATTCTGCCACAACTTTGATTTTAATCTTGCATATGCCAATACTGACCTCAGTGGCTTTCACCTTGGTCTTCTCCAGAGTTTCGATGAGCTCTGTGTTGTCCAACATGTTGCCTGTAGATGTGGCCAGCTCTCTGAGCAAGGTTTCGCTGAGATTTTTAAGCAGCTTCTTGTTGTTACTTGTCTCTTGGATTAAACGCTCTCGCTGCTCCTCTAGCTCCTTCTTCTCAAAACCCATGATAACACTCAACAGCTGGTCTTCCAGACCCTTAAGGGTCACTGCATATAGCAAGGATGCAAAAAGAGGGGGGCAGAAGCAAACATGCAATTTAGAACCTACAGTTTAAGGATACGGATGAAATCTGACCGGTATGCAAAAACATCTTACCAGTATAGTTGATGACCATGGCTTGTCCAAACACAGATGGAGAGTATTTGGGGTTAGCTAAATTAGTGTTGAGGTAGAGTTTAAAATTGGGATCGTAGTCCACCTCTTTGTCCCCCAACATGATGACCTGTCTCCCCTCTGCTCCTTTCACATTCTTCTCCAGGACATTGTCAATCACTGGGTCGATGTATTCATCCACATCTTGGAAAAGGAACGGGAATCCATACTTGATGGCCATCTCTAGATGTTTCAGGAAGTCGGGATCATTGAAAGATGAGACCTGGGAAAAAATGATGATCACACTTTCAGGTCTGCATGTCATAAAGCGTTGTTTGTCCAATGTGGTGATACAGGGGCTGTCAGTAGTGAGAGGCTGCATTAAGCAGCCATCCCAGAACACCCACGAGCATTAATCTTTCCTTACCTTGAGGTTATTGTTTTCTTCCTTCTTCTTAATCCAGTTGAGGGCTTGTTGCTGGGGATCAATACACATGGGAAATCGACTCCCTCTGGTTGTGAGAATCCCATTCTGCACAGACAATTCATCTGGAGGCAAACCCTCTGAGCCCCATCTAACACAGAGTAGACGTAGTTATTGTCATTATTTGATAGAGAAAAGTTATATCGTAGAGCATTTATTAGCAAGTTACACAACAACCTCACCTGCAGATTTCGACCTCATCAGTAAGAAGGTTTTCCACTTTGAAAGGCTGGCTCAAGGGGATGCCTCTCTCCTCCACATCTTTAAGCCACATCTGGTACACCATCTCATTCCTGAAGTCCCAGCTGAAAGCCCCTGCATAGCTCAGGAATGCAGCAGCAAGCAAACAGTCACCCAGGAGGCGCACACGCCGCTGCTTCAACCCCTCCAAATCATTTGTCCACCTAAGTTGGAAGTATGTAGAAGGGATTGGTAGAGACAGAGAGAAACAAAAACAGGGGTTTAAATTAAAAATCAACCTGTGGAAGGGTTGGTTAGTAGGTGTTGCATGTTTTTCAACCTCACCGTTCATTCTCAGAGCTCAGCCCAGAAACGAGTTTGTCAGCAGCTATCAGTCTCCTCTCCATCACCTCAGCCTCCTCCTGCAACTCCTGCTTGTTGCAAATAGCAGCTTGGTAATTGTCACTGAGAGCCTGCAGCTCATTCTGGATGTTGCTGAGCTCATTCTGAATGCACTCCAGCTCCAACTTACTGCGAAAGAAGTTCTTCTCTAGGCGAGCCACCTGAAAATAACAAGGCAACACGTCATCTGTGTTTCTTCCAAAACGGGAGGATTTAACGGTGATTTAAAAAACTTTATTACCTTTTCTCTTTTCTGTTTTATCTCCCTGGCAACATCACAGTAACCCACGACTGCATCGACAAATCTGAGCATTCCTGAGCCGGCCTTACTGATGGCCTGCATTTCGTCTAAGCTCGTGTCGAGGTTCTTTAGATAGCCTAGCCAGAAAGAGGAGAAAACAAAATGTGGCATATCTGTCAAATTCAATTCCACTACACTAGAACCATCATTCGTTTGCACTTTTCTACTCAACACAAAGTCAACTTACCCCTGACTGTCTTGACCTGGTTGTTATTGATCGCATCACAATCCATCTTCATCAGGGAGAGCAGGAAGTTACCTTCTGACATCATCCCTTTTGCTGACTGCCAACTGATTTCTTTGTAGCCACGCAACACCAGGATGCACTCGCAAACCACCTGCACCTGTCTGGGTGGCTTGGCAAACGATCTTTACATTGGACCAGCAGGAAAAGGCAGATAAAGGGAGAACACTCATTAGAAGAGGACGTAAGTGCCAAGCGGTGACTATAAATCAATGACGATTCATTAAGTTCTCTCAAAAATGAACCCCTCTGCACTGTGTCCCTTTTCACGGTTTATGTTCTGAAAGAGCCAAATTAATTTACATGTAACGTATTTCTACAACAGAATGAAAATAATGTTCTTCATAAGGAGCAGTTTACCGGATCTCTGTTATATCAGACTTTTCCAGGTCTTGCAGGGCATTACGTGCGGCCTCTAACGCTGGCAGAGCTTCAGCTAAGGAACTCTCAGCTTCTTTCTTCTCAACAGCTATGACTTTATTTTGCTCCTCAATCTCTTTAGCTTTGTCTTCTGCCAGAACCTTTTTCTCCTCAACTAGAAGAGAAAGTTATTGATAAGTGATTTACACTAACAGCCCTTAACTTCCATTTTACATCTACAGGACACGATGTTACTGAAGGTCATAAGGCAGCCAAGTATTCACTAACCTATGGTTGTGTTAGTGGCAATCTCGTCCAGCAAGGCTTCACATGTCGTGGACTTTTCAGCCAGGACAACTTTCTGATCTGCCAGCTTGACATTCAGCTCACCCAGCTGTTCACTGGCTTCTTTCAGTTTATCCAAACCTCCCTCCAGATGCTTGCACTGAGCTGGAACAGAAGAAGACACCTTAGCAGACTCTAATGCACACTAACTCCAACAGAAGGCCTGCATTTACAACAGCATTCACTCCCTCACCGAGAATAAATTGGTCTTTTTCCTCTAAGAGCTTGGAATAGGTGTTAATAAAGTCCAAGTAGTTCTTTGGAGTGACATGGTTGCAGCGTCTGAGTTTCTGCTGGAATAGCTTGCTGTAGTGCTCCACAGAGCTGTGGACCATGCATACATGATCTATAACAGCTGCAGAGTGTGCGTCTGATATCATCGGACTTTCGCCTGTACAAGGACAAACATGTATTTAGGGAATATATTTAAACTGTCTCACTAAAACAGCCATTTGAAAATAAACATTTTCCACAACAAATACACGATAATAGAAGTTTGTTTAATTACACACCAAGAAAAGACTGAGCCACTGCAAGTAGTGCCTGGGGAGGCCATGGAAGGAACCAATCTATTACAGTGTTGTTCATCAGTCCTGGGAGAAATAAAAAGTACATCCGCTTACTCAAACAGACTGATGAACTGTATAAAGTCAATTGAAGCCTGAACAAATATTTCACCTGGGAAGTTCCTGCAGCGTGTCTTCAGGGTATCTCCTACTGGAGACATGCCTAAAACAACGTGTAGATTGTTGGCACTCTTGTTGACAAAGTACTGCCACACACTCTCTTTAGAGGGACCTGATCCCATCTTAAGAGCTTCCTCTCGAAGCTGGTTGAGAATGGACTCTTTCTCATCATCGGGAAACAACGCAGGAACAATGCCTATGAAGAGAGGGCGTGGTCAGAGCGCTGCAGCTGTAGCCTTTAATAGAGATAAATACAGAGCGAGGAGGTCAGGAGATTAGAGTGAGACCCAACCTGAGGTAAGCATGTTGTTAATGAGCTCCAAGAAGCCTTCCTCAGCAACGTGAGCATCAGTAAAGAGAAACACGGTCTTCTTATTCTCAATGCCAAGCTTCCAGTAGAGCGTCTTTAGTTCTTCACGGAAGTTAGACTCACTGTATCCTCTGCTCAGCGTTATCTCAAATACCTGGGGGAAGCAGATCCAAATATCTAAAGCTGTAATGTATTTGTGAAGAAGGTTTAGCACTGCTCAACGTTGGGAATGATATCTCTCTCAAGTTTGCATCTAGTAGTCTTACAGACAGAAGACTGCAGCTTTCACATCCAAAGACATGTTCACAAAATCCATTTGCATTGCTTAAACTGTAATTTTAGTGTATATGACATTTGGTGGTGACAATCATTTGCCCTTAGCCACACCAATCACGAGTTCTACCACCTCACAGCCAGCGGCGAAGGCGGCCAGCTTGGTGAGGGACTGCTTGCCGGAGCCCCCCACACCAACAAGCAGAGCGTGGCCACGATCAATACGGATGATGCGGTGAACCCGGGTCAGATGTTCCAGAGCGTCGTCAAAGAGCACTAGGTTCATCCGTGATTTGCTGTCATTGTATTCCTCTAGGATTTCCTGCAGAATTACAAAACACGGTTATTGTTAAAGGAGTATAACAACCAAAACAAATCCTAAACCAGAGCCCACACCTCCAGCAAGATCATGAATGTATAAGATATAAGAGGAAAAATAAATATTACTTTCACATTAGCAGCCAAACTGATAACCAGCATACAAACAAACAAACCAAACTGACCACATGACCACTTTGGTTAAGGTGATGACTCTACCTGAAACAGGGCTTTTGAAGCATCATAGTCTTGTATGTCCTCGTACACCCTCGGTTCAGTATCACTGAGGGCTGTCCTATAGTCTCCAAAAAGAATTGGGTCTCTCATGATTGCCTCTGTGTCGGACTTAAAATGCTCCTCAGTCATGTTCTTTATGTGCATTTGGACCTTGTGAAAAAAACACACATTTTTAATATACAGTAGATGTTGAGCCTGAGTTGTACATGTAACGTGGGACCAAATACCGCCCTTATTATTTGCCATTTTTAATTCAATTCAATACAATTTTATTTATATAGTGCCAAATCATAAAATAAGTTGCCTATAAGGCGATTTATAGTATAGGCTAAAGATCCTACAATAACACCAAGAAAACAGAGGAAACCCCGACAATCACATGATCCCGTTTGAGTGAGCGCTTTTGCAACAGTGGGAAGGAAAAAACTCTCTAACAGGAAGAAACCTGAAGCAGAAGCAGCCTAATGGAGAGGTGGGCATCTGCCATGAGCCGCTGGTGGTGGGTGGAGGAAGACAGGACAAAGACAGTTTTGCTTTTGGTCAATCAAAGGGAGAAATCACATTAAATATTACCAAAGCTTTGTCGGTTTCATCAATGAGTCTGTCATGGAAGATTCTCAAGCACTCGTTTCTCCACACACGTACAAACTGGGCTACAGTCAAAAACCTGTAAGTCAGAGAAAGTAAAGACATTTACGATCACAGACGTCTGTCAATCTGTCACAAGAGTGAATATGCTAGATCAGACCTGTCTGGTTTGGTGAGGCTGAGTCCATTGTACACTCTGGACAGGTCTCTCAGGTTGAAGATGTAGTGGAATTTGGAGGGAGTGGGTGGCATATCTTTGATGATGGTGTTGTAGAGCTCCAGTGTGCAGGAGGTGACCTGATCACAAATGTTCTGTATGGTGTCCTTAAACGGCTGAAAGTTTTATCACATACAAATTGGAGAATCAAAATGATGCAGATGGTTGAGATTTCAATATGTTTTGATTGATATCCCAATCTCAATCGTTTATTTGAAAAGGGACAGTGCAATTTAATAAAACACATTACACATGGTTAAAAAAGCCAGAACTAGCCAGAAGGCTAGTTTTCATCTGTCGTCCCCTGGCCTTGATGTAAAAAGGCAATAAAAAACACATTTAAAAAGGAAGAAGGAAGCAGAAAAGAATAGAAAGAAAAAACACAACATATGTACAAACTAATACAAAACACATATGCAAGCGCTACTATACTTTTTTTTTAAAAAATACATCACAACATAACATTTTAACATAGTATTAAAACAGGTTTGCGTTTAGTGTTGGCGGCTGTAGGTGTTAACAAGCCACATTTTCAATTTTTTGTGAAGGCCTTGAACGTTGTGAGCAGTTTAACCTCCTCAGGTACTGAGTTCCACACATTTGCACTCCTGACTGACCAGGCCGACTTACTGAGAGTGCTCCTGCATAGAGGACTGCAGCAGTCACCTCTGACAGAGCCTCGAGTGACACGCTCAAGGCTGTTTCTCTGGCTGATGACCTCTGTCAGAGGATCTGGAGCTAGCTTGTGCAGTACTTTATAGGTCAGTTTTAGGTCTGCAAATGTGTGAAGACTGTCCCAATTTAGAATACTATATATTTTTTAAATTGTACAATGATGACAGTGCCTAGGTTTTTTATCCATCACTTTAATTGCTTGTTTATACAAGATTTCCAATGTTTTTTTGAACTCTGACTAGCCTGAGACCAGCTGGTTAGGCAATAGTTAAAGTGACTGAAACTCAACACAACTTGTGAATATGGGCTTTAAAGGAAAGCTCTGGATCTATTATTAACCCAACATATTTATGTTGTTTGACGATTTGCATTTTTTCTCCATTGATATGCATGTCAGGGTCAGGTGATACCTCTTTTTGTTTTAGTAAAATACATGCCTACAGTTTTAGAAACATTTAGCTCTAGACAGCACTCCTGTAACCAAGTTGTAACACGAGACATGTTTTATTGAGTTTAGCAGCAGCAATGTCTTTGGTGTGACCATGACCAGTATCATCTGCATACATTAAGCATTCAGCTTCAGGACAAACAGTGGGCAAATTAATATATAAACTAAATAAAAGGGGGCCTAATATTGACTCCTGAGGGACTCCGGAGGTTAGTCTGAGAGGGTGAGATCTGCAGTTGTTAACTGATACAGATTGTATTCGATCATGCAGATATGATTCAATCCAGTCCACAGCATTTCGAGAGATGTTAAATGTTATGGGAAGATATGGGAAAGAGGTACTCACTCTGGTGTGGCCTTTTAAAATAGAACCGTAGATAAGGTGAAGGGACTCTGCTGTAGGGAAGGGCATGCTAAAGACACTGAAGAGCGAGATGAAGCGAGGATCCACCTTGTTGCGCCCACCTCCTGCCATCCCCATGGCAGCAATAAAGCCAAGATCCTTGAGGATTTTGAAGTTAAGGTCCTTTCCTCTGTCATATATGCCTCCTCCATCCAAAAGCAGCTTTAGAAGTGCAATAGGCTGCTGTGTGCCATAGTGATCCACCTGCACATGTATATTACAATCAATTACATATGTAAGAACTATCGCACTTTAAAGCATAAAAGAGACTACCTGATACAGGTACCTTTGGCATATTCATGTCATCCATAAAGACCAGGAGTCTCTTCCCCATGGGAGGTCCATAGGTCTCTTTGGTCCTTTTTTCCACATTGGCTTCCAGGTTTCTCTGCAGATCCAATGATGTTGTTCTGGAGGAGAAGTTGATGACAAGAGTACTCTGGGAACAGAAAGAAAGACGTTTAAACCCACATGACAAAGAAGTATATGTACACACTGTGTGTACAGTAAGATGTCCAACTCACACTTGTTTCTACATTAATGTTTTTCAGAAAGTTGTGAATAGTGGCAGTCTTGGAAGTGCCAGACTCTCCAACCAGTAGCAGCGGCCTGTTTATCTTCACCATCTGCTCCAGGATCCAGCTGGTTCTTGTTGTGTCGACAGTTGGTACTAAAGAGAAAATGAAGGCACCGAGGCACAAACGAATAATTAAGATGCATGTATTTACACCTATGTTGGCCGGTTTTCGCAGTTTAAAGACTGTTACCTAGGATATCATTGAACTTCATTTCAGGGTTGTGGATGTATTTGGGGACCAGAGAACTCCAGGGAACCCACTTCCCCTTTGTTTCATCGAAGTGAAAATCGTACAAGGTTGGGAGGTATCCTGCAAGGATTAATTCACTTTGTTAACAATATTAAGTAAAACAGTTTAAAAAACTGGAACAAATTCCTGTGAAAAGGTTTGATCCTATCATATATCAAACATGAATCAATCCACTATAAACCCAACAGAATGAACAGTAACTATCAGCATAAAATTAGAAAGAATCCTGCCCTTTTACCTGGGATCTCACCAGGCCCGGCCAGGGCTGTATGGTCATAGACTGTAGGGAAGTAGGACAGCTTCTTGATGAACTCATCAAACTGGATCCTTCCGCTCTCCACCAATGTAGCCCCAAGTGAACAGTACAGAGCTTCCAGAAAGTAACACTCCAGGACTTCAGGGTTGCTGTTTTCACTTTCAAGAAGTGCATCCAGTGTTACGCACAACTGAGTGACCTGAACACACGTGTCGAAACATGCACAGTTCGGATTATGAGACTACACCATTCATTCCATTCATTTATTCTTATTTAAATACAACCCAGTGCAAAAGAGAATTTATGGGGGGGTCACATTAACCTACCATGTTCAGATCTGTCTGGGGGACGAGAGTCTTAAGTTTCTCGCCTTGTTTCCCATCAACAACACCATCCACAATCATGTCAATGGAGCTGTGGACATATTTCTCAAACAGTCCATTAAGCACATCTTGTTCCTAGACAAAAAAGAGACATCAGTGTTTTAAAGTGTAGATCAGTACACATTTTAAACAGGGTTTTTTTTTTTTCTCAAACCTTATGAGGTCTGCTGTTCAGCCATCTTTGCCAGAATGGGGTATATCTCAGGTTTTTAGGATCAACAAATACCATTCCACAGCGGGAAACGGTAGCTGGGGACGCGTACTGCAGATCTCCAACCTGTGTGGCCAGTTTTCCTACATTACTCTTTTCTTTGAGGCAAAATGCAGGCAAGGATTTTCTACTAACAGAAATCTTGAAATTCACACAAACCTCGAACAGCAGGGCACAGTGACTTTGTAGACGGATCCTTTCTCCATTGGCTAGAGTCAGAAGCTTGTTGTCATCCATTACTGAGTTCATATTCTCGACCCACAGAGCATCCACATCCCCATCGAACAGGATGTACCTGTTTGTCAAAGAGCAGGTGATTTGCAGAAATGATCTATTCTTATCCTAAATGGCTGATTACATGCCTTCTATATGTTAAACATGTTCTACCTCCTCTCTTTTTTGTCAGTTGGCTTGTTAATTTCACGGAAGATGTTGGATAACAGTCCATCAGTCCAGTCTCGAGTGTCCGGGTCCAGAATACCATAAAGTTCAATCACGCTCACGGCTTTAGGGTTGAGAGGATATAGTTTGGTTTGCAGTCCCATTCTGGTGGTCAGATAAATTAAACATTACTACTGTTCACACAAAAGATCAGAGAGACACTGTAAAGTTAAACTGACTTTGTCTGAGCTTGACATAATGTGTTGATCACCACTGATTTTCCTCCGCCTGTTGGACCCACAATCATTGTAGTGTGCCGCGTCATCATTGTCTCATACATCTGCACCACTTTATCCACCTGTAACAACAGAACAATGACACTGTTTACTGGTGACACATTTAAACAGCAAACCTTTGCTAGAAATTGATAAAAAACATAAAATATGAGACTGGGCACCTGGTTGGGTAGTAAGACATATTTGTTGTCCTCCAGGACCTGTTCCACAGCATCGTTGAAGTTGGGATAGCGAACACGGGGACAGTCAAGCCCAGGGAACAGGTCTGAGATCAGCCCGAGGAACAGGGGGACATCCTCAAACACAAACTTGGGTAGGTTCATGTCCCTGAGAGCCCGCATCAACACCACGTCCTGTTGTCAGGAGGACAGACATACATGAACCGAATGACTGAAGGAATGAAAATGCATTAATACATTAACTTCATATTATTTCAATATTGAAAATACTGAAAATTTAAAAAATGAACCTATAAAACTGTTGTGCACAAATATTTTTTTCAACATGGGGGCTTTGCAAGAATAGTTTAATGATAGACACAAACAACAGCTCCAACTTCTGATGTAAAATAACAGGAATTAAAATATAAGATTTGCACCTGTATCTTATATTCTGTGTCATCTTAAAAAAGACATTTTGGATGATTCAGGACAAATTATGTTTTTGATAACCTTTACAAATGTCCAAAACATTCCTAGGATAAATCAACCTTCAACTTTTAGCTGAGAAGTCACAAATAGCAGCTCAGGGTTCTTTTTGCTATTTCTCTGCACCTCACGGAGGTCAGGTGAGCTTCTCTTCAGCTCTCCGGCCATCACTAGGACAGACTTGAGAGCGCGCAGGCCGAAGTCATAATGAGACTGCTTGGACAGCTGCTCACGGGCCAGCTTATACAGTACTGTCATTTTCTTTGCCAGCACCTGAAAAGAACAGAAGTGGAGACACATAAAAAACACTATTATCAGTCAACACTTAAAGATGCCTTAAAATCTCCAACTTATACATTTTAATGTGCATTTTTTTTACTATTTAACAATATAAAATAATATAACCTGTGCATGTACATAATTTATGATGCATTTCTTGTGGTGCGGCTGACAGCATGTGCAAATGAAATCACCTTGGCCATTAGGAAACCCTCAGAGAAGAGCATAATCTCACAAATCTGCTGCAGGTCCGGCACAATGACCACCACAGGCCTGAAGAGAGCTTTGACGGATTCAGGCAGCTCTGTGCGTCCTGCGTAACCAGGGTTCATAGTGATGAAAATTCCTATGTGGTCATCCAAGTTGATCTCTTGCCCTTCAAACTGATGCGTATAGTGAGGTAGAGGGTGTTTAGGGGTAATAAATATATTATGTGCACAAGAAAAACATATAGGCCCACATAACTAAACAGACTTACACAAAAGCTGTTAAGGTGTAGAATGAGAGCATTGCGGATAGTCTGGATTTGGGAGGCGATCACTGACAACACTGAGGCATCAATACGATTGAACTCATCAAAGCAGCCCCAAGCTCCGCACTGTGCAAGGCCAGACAAGATCTTGCCCACTGCCTGGACACAAAGGGGAGCACATTCACATAAAAAGCTAGTGACAAGTGATGACTGCACTTTTTTAATCCCAGAGAAGCTTTTTTTAGAAGCTGTTTGCTCTTCTTACCATGTAGTCCATGCCCTCACCACAGTTTGTAACAACACAGAGCAGGCCCAAAGCCTTAGCCAGATCCTTGGTGGACTCGGTCTTTCCTGTACCAGCAGGTCCAGCAGGAGCTCCACCCAGGTACATGGACAGTGCCTTCATCCCAAACACACATGGACAGGCAAGTTTTAGTCAAAAAAATGTACATGCATTTGCTTAGGTATTAAAAATGTGCCTATATCCCAGACCTGTGTGAGAGTGAGGTAGATCCGGTCTGTCAGTGGGGTTATAACCAGCCGGCCATTTAGCCCCATGTATTCGTAGCCATAGGAGAAAGATGCGCTGCACTGGCGCACGAATAAGTTGTCGTCCTTCCGGACCCAGTAGAATCTTAGCTGGCTTTCCCATTCAAATTCTTGTGCATCCATTATGCTGGAAGGAAACGGGACTTTAAATGTCCTTCTTTTATTATATTCACTATTTTAAAAGTGCCACAAACAAATGTCCAAACCTGCCAAAGTCAAGTTTACCTTTTTAGCACAAAGCTGTCCACTATGTCTCTTGCGTGGACGTCAATGATGAGCACAGTGTTGAGCTTTTGTCTGTCATTTTTCTTCAAAGGCTGACTAATGCGTGACACCAGCTCATCAATCTGTTTGTGCATTTTCTCAGCATAGTCGTTAAGTGCGTGGTTCTGTCCTTTCTTCACTGTTTTAAAGACATCTTCTAACTCCCAGGTCCACCAAACTTGGTTAGCAGCCAGCACAACCATGCCCTGGTACAGCAACATCCAGTCCACCCTGCAAAACATGCCAATGACACATTACCTGAGGGCCACAGTTTGTAACAACACAGCGTTGTTAATCGTAACATGACCTGTGGAGATACTATCATTGTTCATTCTAATTTTTGTTTTGCCTGGATACCCTTCAACTGATTGGCTAGCATGCTACCGGGTTTGTCGCTGTGCATGTAAAACAACTTCTTGCTCTTCACAAATTGACAGGAAAGGAGGTCAATATTAGTGTGAAGCTCCACCCGTTTATAATATAATTCTGTTTTATTTACAGCTAATTTATATCTTTAATTTTTTGGGGTAATTAAAGTCGCTCTGTTTTGGCCTTTTTTTCATGTTTGCTGGATAAAAAAATGATTTGCTCCCTCAGAAACGCCTTTAATGTATCCCAAATAATCAGGCTAGAGGTTTCATTTGTAGGATTTGTTTGAAAAACAAAAGACTGTTTTCTTTCACTTAATTTAAAAAAAATATTATCTGCAAGAAGAGTTTAATTGAATCACCAAGGTTTTTTGTATTGGGGTGCATTGTGGAGATTCATAATTAGCATAAGGTAAGTCTGGTCCTACACCACTGTGCACTGGTAGTCACAGGACAGACAGTGCCCGGCGTCCAAGACACCACAATTAGACAGAAAGGGCTGAATAAACGACAGAGAGGATCGATCTGACACTGCATCCCGCCAACATCTCTAACTAGTATTAGAGCGTGTGAGCTCAGATCAGGCAATAAAGAGAAAATGAAGAAAAAAAGAAATCAGTATTATTCACATACCTACTCCTGTTATCACAGTAGTAGAAGATTGCCTCCTTTGTGATGAGCCTGTTGGTCTTCCTCATCTCCAGTAGCACTCCCATCATCCACTCCTCCACTCTGCCCTCCACTGGGACAGGCTGTCTTAGTTCCATCACCTCACCCTCAGCAGACACCATGGCTCCAACTACCGTCTCTCCATTTCTATCCACGTCAAATCTCAGAGATGCTATATTGTCGTACATCTTGTGGAACAAAAGAAAACACGCACAGTGAGCCTCCCTATCTATACTTGGAAAAAATGAAGGTTTTCTCTACCGCTCCACCATCATTTTTACTTGCCAAATACCTTGATCATATGTTCCTGCACACAGGTATGGTCACTACTCCCCAGAATGCTGAGCAGTTCATCATCAGAGATGAAGAAGAAGCGAGGAAATGCATTTCGCTTTGAGTCCAGGTAATCATTAAGACTCTTCTGGCATCTCTCTAAACCGTCACTCAGGGCCTGCAGGTCTGTTAGCCGGTTGGGAAGCAGGCAACAGCGCTTAATGTTTGGACTCCTCGCTGTGTCATTCATTATCTACACAAACAAAGAGCGATTTCATTTTGAAAAGTCTAGAAGAAAGTACTTTTTTAAGACCAATATTATACCAATACTTACGTCTTTAAACCTTTTGTCAATGTTATCAAATTTCTTTGCTTCCTCAGGTAAATGCAAGCGAATGTCTCCTCCTATAAATATGTTCTCCAAGTACATCCATTTCCTCTGTACGAGCAACCAGACCTGTGGAAGAGTGTTTTTTTCCTGTAAGTATTTTGTGGATTAGCCTAAGGGTGAAGGAAAATTCGGCCACTATTTCTCACCTCAATAGTCTCAGAAATAAGAGACAGATTTTTTTCCCACTGTTGTATGGTGCCAAGGAAGGGTCCAACAAAGCGGCTGCCAGCCATGCTCTGCAGGTTCATGGCATCATTGTCCACATTCAGCAGGACCTCATCCATGGCGCCCAGAATGGAGCCACGTTCCTGAGTGCCTTTGACGTAGGGTTGAACATTGAACTTCATGTTTTCCCAGGTGTCTACCACTCCTTTTATTCCCTGGAACCAGATACAGATAACATGTTTTAGAAGTAACTGTCACTTCCATAATGAACTGATAGACCTGACAACTTAATCAATGTTGAGATTTTTTTTTTTTAAAGAGGCAAACCTGCCTTCTCAATACCAAGTTCCTTAACAGCCGAGGTGACAATCTCGCCGATGACATCTGCATATTTGTGCAACTCCATAGCAAACATGTTCTGCAGTGTGAAGCTCTCGGGGTTGATCTCAAAGCTGGTGCCGGTCCTTTCCATCAGTTCCTTCCAGTGCCTGGAATATAAAGAAGTTTTATTCTTAATCAGTTTTTTGTTTTATCTGGACACAGCAGCATGTGATGCTCTCCTCACTGTCAACATCATGCATACTGCAGAAAATCCACAAGAAGCAATAAAAAAAATAAAAAAAAATCTAGCTACATTATTA
>VUQR01035226.1:2937-37536 GCA_015108515.1 Hemichromis elongatus | reverse complement strand
ATTTTAATCTTACAGTTCATCATGGCCTCTTCATCAACAGTAACAGTAAATTGTATTATTTGCAGGATCAATACATAAATAAATAAAGACAAAGTTACGTTGAATACTTTTGGAATCTTACAAAATCTGTAAGACTAGCTTTAAGCTATAAGAGCAAACTACCTTAGCATAAACACAACTCCTCTATCTGATAACATTATCTCTCTGAACTATTACAGGTCTACACTTCCACAAATACCGTATTCTCACCAGCACCAAGAGTCAGAACACATCACAGTTTGTAAAAAAGAAAGGACAGGCGGTCTCCAAGGTACAGAGGGAAAGCATTGATATGTATACACCTTCTGTCAGGGTATAATAAATAGTGAATGGACCCCTGGATACTTTTTTCAACCCAAGACACAGAACTCGAAGTCTCAAGATTGTGATTTCATGCAGATTTAGCAGTTTTATATCAACCTCTTTGCAAAATAAATAAATAAATAAAAATAAAGAGTTTGTGTGTTATCCAGCATAAACCTGCATATTTCTTGCTCATAGATAGATGGAAAGATTCTGAATAATTAAAGGTCTCAGCTGCAGGTGAAAAATGTAACAATGCATTCAAGGTATGTGGGTTTATTTTCAATTCTACGCATTTCTATCCCCATCTGTAACATATTCTCAACACAGAGTTTCTGTTAATATGGACTCTGAAGATGCCACTCTTGAGTAAACGTAGTATACTTAGTATACTTTCTGAGTCACATGTATACTTATAGTCTACTACATTTTCTCATGGGTGCAAAATACAGTCAAACCTTTCCTCAGCATGTGCTTAAATGTAAGGCATCACTACAGTCAAATCACACACGTGGCATGTGGAATGAGTGTACACACATAATTCGTCCAAAAGTCATTTATTGATTTACTTAGATTCACGACAGTGACATGTTATGTGACCCAGACATGCGTTTGTGGAAGTGCTGAAAAGAACTTCCAAATTGAAAGCATGTGTACAGAAAAGCACAGATGGTATCTCAGCCATTTTTCAACCACTCAGCATTAGAGCCCAAAAAATGCTTCTAATAAGTGTTATTTGTGGAGCCAAAGCCCAGTGGCTTATTCCACTACACCTCCAATGTTGCTTAAAATAAAACAAAAACAAACCACAATGAGAATTATGGAATCCTGCACTGGTTCGCACCACAGTTTGTTCACTTATTTGTTTTGAAGTTGATTTTATATATTCTACCCTTTGGTTTGTGGTACTTTCGAATAAGGACGATATATGAGTATCATCTGACTTTCTCTTGTGATACAGTCATTCTTATATGGATGTTCTAAAAATACTCCACTCACTAATCTGATTACTTCATGACACCTTATATATTTCCTTTTTTGAATGAGAGGATAGTGAATCAACTATTTTACAAAAGCGGAGAATAAGTGAAAGATTCATTCATTTTCTATGGCGGTCACTTTTGACCAGGAACACCACCGATGTAACGAGGTTACACTCAAAATTCAATGAAAGGTGGTGCTCATCACTTTTATATGTTCAAATGCGTAGTGTGGAGGATGTCATGAGGCCTTGAGGCAATCGGATGTAAAACACAATGTTTATAAGTGTTTTAAGTTGTTAAATTTGACCCGAACATGACAGGAAGGTTTTTCTTTATTTTTTAATGACTGTTTACATTGTAGATTCTCACTGAAGGCATCAAAACCATGAATGCACACATACGGAATTATTTAGTAAACAAAAATAATGAAATAACTTACACTTACACCCCTTGCTTTGATTCCTGCGTTGGACAATCTTGGCTCTCGATGAGCTTCTTGAGGTCGTCACCTGACATGGCTTTCCAACAGTCTTGAAGGAGTTCCCAGAGATGCCGAGCACTTGTTGGTCCTTTTGCCTTCACTCAGCAGTCCATCTCATCCCCAACCATCCCCACTGGGTTTAGGTCAGGTGACTGTGAGCCAGTTTCGTCGTAGTGCATGATGTGACTGCGCTTTTGAAAACATTAAGTTCTTTCTTGCTTTTTCGGACTGACTGATCTTTGGTTCCTAAAGTAATGATGGGCTGCTGTTTCTCTTTGCTTACCCGATTGGTTCTTGCCATAATATGAATTCTAACAGTTGTCAAATAGGGCTGTCAGGTGTGTACCAAGTTGATTTCTGCACAACACAACTGATGGTCCCAACCCCATTAAGAAGGCAAGAAATTCCACAAATGAACCCTGATAAGGCACACCTATGAAGCGAAAACCATTTCAAGTAACTAGATCATGAAGCTCATTGAGAGAAGGCCAAGGGTTTGCAGCACTGTCAACAAAGCAAAGGGTGGCTACTTTGAGAAACATACTAAAATATAAAACATATTTAGAGTTTTGTATCTTTTTTTTTTTTTGCTACATAATCAAATGTATCTTGCTTAATCTGTTTGATGCCTTCAGTTTGTATCTTCAATATAGAAAGTAGTAAAAATAAAGAAAAACCATTAAATGTGTAGTGGTGTGTCCAAACTTCTGTTTTGTAGAATACAAGCAGCTGAAGACAAACTAAATGTAAAAAGTATCTGTTTCCTGTTGCTTACACTGTAGATTCAATTAAATCCTTAAACCATGTCTGTGTCTCCACACACAGTCATGGGTTAGAGTGGGATTCAGCAGACTGGTTGTTATGGTGCAGCATGAGGGGAAGAGTCACTCTGAAATATGTCACAATAATTTCTATTGTGCTAATTTTAGTTAAATGTTAGTCAGGTTAACGTCCATGATAACTGTTAAAAAACCTCAGTGTTGTTGACATTCACTCGTGTTGATGTATTCAGCTGATGAGTGTCGGCCTGTCAACAGAGGTGCTGTGTGAAGTTATGCGTAAGGCTGCAGTCACAGTACAGAAAAGAGTTGGGGGAGACTGCTGTGCTACCACACGTTGGCACTTACATGCAATCTGTTTGCAAAAACATCACAATTAACTCTGATTAATCTCAAATCTGTTGCAAATCCATACCTTAGAGTGGGACTTGCCACCTGTGTGCAGATTTCTCTCAGCCATAGACTGGTCCACATCTGAATGAGGCAAATTCATAATTTACACATTTATAAACAAAGAGAAAATAGTTTATGTATTAATAACCTGCATTTTTTAAGAGCAGTGCAAATTTGCAGCTGAAAAATTAGGATGTGGTTAATGCACTCACAAAATAACACAGTGGAAGTCCAGGTATACCGCTGTGTTTCTCTCTGACAACAGCGTGGCAGTTTAGATAAAGATGTTGAAGGATGCTGAGGAAGAATCAATATGTTTATGATATAAGGGCAAACTTTTGTCTTATGATTTACTGAGGAGTGCGTGTGGTTCTTACAACTGAGCACAGAATGAAGGAGCGGATTGATTCAGAGTTGCTGTATTACAAACCATTATTTCATGCAACCCTGAAAGCTTCATTGTGTAGCAGCTGACATGTGTGATGTGCAGAAGAAAACAAAAGCGTTCTATACTGTCAGAGCTTTGTGCTCAGGTTTGTGTGGTTCAGTATTTGATGGAGCGCATCAGTTGCAGCGATCAGTGCAGATTGACTTAGAACGTGTCGTCAGTCTGTCTGTTTTTATTAACTGGATGGTGAATATACCCCATCTGTAAACCTTCGCCAATCTGACTGAGATGGAGATTGGACAGAGACAGGTTGCCTCCCACCAATTGCATTGTGTCCAAAGTAGTCACGCAGGCTGACAGTGCTACATGCTCATTGGTTAATGTGACTACTTGCAATCTACCCCAGATAGCAAAAAACTGAATGACTCATCAACTACTGGCTTTTCTTGACTGGATAGAAGTTTCCATCCTATTTTTACTCTAGTGTGATTGAAGCCTAAGCTGAAGGAGGCAATGACAGCACTGCTGTATCAATACAATAACACATGAATATCTAATCTGACCGTAAATTTTAATATGAATTATTATTGTTACTTTGTGGAACTATCATGAAAGTACGGAGCCCCGCAAGTGACATGGGAGTGAAAAAAAATAAGATGAACTTTTGCGAGCGCTCGCAAAAGTAACTCGGGATCTCGCCAAACTTTCACGAGATCTCGCAAAAGTCCATACACCTCCGGGTCAGCGCCACTGAACCATAGAAACAAACACAGTGATGGAGGACACACACCATTTGAGCGATTCATAGATTTTTACTTTGAGCTTGGACTAAACTATAAAGACATTAAAACTGTGCTTGGCAGTAGACACAGGTTGTCTTGTTCGTGTGTATGATGTCCTCTTGTGGGACCTCTCTTTACCGCAGGAAATGTTCATCTTATTTTTTTTTTCTCTCCCATGTCCCCTGCGGGGCTCCGTATGAAAGCAATATACTGCATGTTAGTCAATGATTTCCACCGCTATTTATATAGTTATATTTATAACCAAATGTCTACTTTAGTTTGGAGAAACATCTCTAACTGTTTTTCTTAAATATCACAGTTTTGAGTTTTTGTTGGTTTGGAGACCAGATTCAGTTCCTAGATTTGATTAATAGAGTTTTGTGTTACCATGTCTTCATAAATTTCATTATTAAATTTCATTATTATGATGACCCTGGAATTGGTTTCCTCTTTTATTATTTGTGGCTTTAATCTTTTGTTAGTTATTGATGACCTGAGGTTTATAAGTTCAAATGTATTTCCTTCCTTTTCACTCAGGCTCTTTTTCACGTCAGTCTTTCTTTGTCAAGTTCATATGTTTGAGTCGTTGTCTCTGCATTAGTGTTTCCTGTTTGTGTTTAGTGTTCAGTTTTACTTTCCCCCCCAGTGAGTTTTCCTGGTTTGTCTAATCTCCTTGACTACTGGTATTGTGTTTGTAGCCCTTGTCTCCCTGTAGCGTTTGGTTGTGTCTTTCTACTCGGTAGGGGTTCAGAGTCAGGGTCATGAAGCCTTCAAATAGTTCCAGCAGGTGCTTAATGGGCAGTTGGCATGTATACTGAAAACATTCACTTCACTTCTTACCTTTTAGAAATGCATCTCAAACATCTGTTCTGCTATATCTCTATGGAGAATCTACCATATGTTGCATGTACTTTCAGAAGGATTGTAAGGCTCTGTACAAAATGGTCCAATGGGGTGAAATAGGTGACGCGACTCTTTCATTTAATGGTTCTGGTATTCCTTAGCTCCCTGTACGCCTTACTCTATTTGCATTTTTTGATGGGTTAGGTTTTCCTCCAGTGAAAGGTTGTTTTAAGTTTGAAGTCTGACTACGAGTCTGCACAGCTGGCCACACTCTTCCTTAAATACAACATTAAATAAGCAGTTTGTGTATTCGACCTGCTTCAGCTTAATCAATAAGCTCCTGATTTAGAGCCCCTGACAGGTTGGCGAAGTTGCAAAGCGTTGTCTTTTTGAGACTTTTCGTTCTTTGACTAAAAAAAAAGTCTCAAACTTTTTAACCACACCGTGACCTCATCTCATGAGAGCCTGTAATCATTTGACTCGTCATTGAACTTCTCACGCACACTACCGCTCAAAAGCTTGCTGGGCACGAACACATGCCGTGGAGAAGAAGAGCAAAATGCCCCAGGACATAACCGAAAAGATCTTTCACGCACTGTGTCTATAAGCAACACGTTTGTCCCTTTTGTCAGGTTTTCCATAACCTTTAGGTCATCGAAGAGTGAAAGCTAGCAAGGAGATGTAAAGAAATAAGACCATCAGCACCTCTCTGTAGTGTTGATGCACACTCCCCACTACCCTCAGCTGTCCAAACACCACATTGATGAGGGCTAGGAAGATGGGAGAGAGAAAGATGGAGACAACAAACAAATGCTGGAGTAAAATAGGATGCAAAGGCATCAAGGCTGAGGTCAGGAGAAAGGTGAAGGTAATGACAGGTAAATAGATAAAGCATGACAGGGAGATTGAAGGAACAAGATGCACTGACAGAATATTTCAGAGAGAAAGGGCTGCAGAGAACTCAGGAAGGGTCATCTTAGACTGGTTAGATCAGGTGTGGATGATGAACCCTGCGAACTGAACGGATACTATACGGGTGGAGGCAGGCCAAAGTTGGGTATCACCTAACTTTGACAACAACATTCTCTTGAAAACATCAGACTTTGGCTTGGATTTAATGTTTGCTGTGACTGTACATGAAAGCAGTGTTTTCTAAAGGACAGATCTTTATTGTCTGTGTCTCCAAACGTACAGCAGATTCCAAAAATATGTCGCATTTTCAATGAGCAAAATCCTTATTTGAGGACTAGATGGAAAATGGATAGACCCAAATAGATAGATTTTAACTGAATTGTCTGTGTGACTGACATCAAAACATTTGCAGTGCTCTCTGCAACGTCTGAGAAGAGTTCAACTGCAGTCAGTCGCTCTTATACATTACAGAGGAGTCTTTTAATTAAGGGATTCATATGAGGTGAGAGAATGGCAGGGAGCCACCTTCTGCTTCTGCTTCATTTGACATTTGCTTGACTTAATCCAGGAAACTGTGTTGATGAATTATAAACCAGACCATAGATTATACTAAAAAATCTGAGGGTTACAGCTGGAAAAACGATTATTCGTTCACATAAAGACTTAACTATGCTGTCTTTTGAGGATTTTCTTTTGGCACATCATCAATTCAGCCGAGGCTGATCTAGGTTTATATTGTAAATCAGTCGTATCCTCACTCTGAAGTTAAAAGGTTGCAAATTCTAATTTTTGTGATGTAGACCGTCACTGACTGAATTCTTCCCAGGAGATCAGCAAAATATTCAAATATTCAAAGCACAGTTTCAAATCTCTTCAGTTGTTTTGAATTTTGAGCTCTTATTGTTTTAGTTCTTGATTGTTTTAAAATCAACATCAAGAACTTTGACCAGGAACTAATGAGGCTGCACTGAGGCAATAACACCATTACACATATACTGTGCTTTAACATGCAATCATGCAATCTCCCTCTACAATGACAAGTTTAGGTCTTTACAACAACTTATTGTTGAAATAGCCTCCTAGTACCAGGCGTCCACATATGTGGACATCACATTTTGGGTTGTCTAGACTAAAATAGTAAATTTTGCTCTACAAGGGGCTGATATCCACTTACGAGGACATTATACTGACACTGTTCTATCAAAATTTTAAACAAATATATTCATATGTGCATCTCATTGTTCTCAGAAACAAAAGTTAGGTAAAAAAAAAAAAATAGATAAATAAATATAGATATGCCCAAATATCAAAGAGAAATTAAAAATGCATGCCATGGAAGAGTTCGGGTCTTAGGAGGTTAAGATGATGAAACACTGTGATGATCTATTATTTGCTTCTCAATGTTTTTCTTTAACTTTAACATTTAAAATGTACGTATTTTATTTTTGCATTAAAGCAGTGAAACATGGTGCAAGTACAAGATGATGAACCAGAGACAGTTCCTGTATATCTTTGTTTTGTTATAGTTCATTTTTCCAAGTACTCAGTCTTGTGTCATTAGTTCATTTTTTTAAAAATGTCGAGTTTTTATTTTTATGTCAGGTTTTAGTTTTGACAACGTGACAATTGTGACAATATATGAAGCAGTGTGTTCACATGTATACATTTATTTTCATGTAGTGATTCAAAAATAAACAGATGAGTAAACAGTAAACTTACCCATCATTCCTGTTTTCTAAACTACCCCGAGGGTCTCGGATGTGAGCGTGGCTGATCGTTGATCGGACAAACCAGCTGATCCTTGTATCTGTACAGCATTTTTAGTCTTCAACTCGCCTCAACTCACAGTTTCCATAGTAATGGGCTGGGAGGAATTGAAGACTGAAAATGACATACAGGACATTTGGTTTCATTCTCTCCCACTTGTTCCCTCTCAGGCCGCCGTGAGGTTGATGACGTGTTGCCTAAAATGTCCTTGTTAGTTCAGTTAGCTGTGGAGGTGGCCTCAGTGTCTGATGTAAAGTACAAGGTGAAGAATGCAGTATCTCCAGATGACAGCAGCATGCGGAGTTTGTATGCTTTTTCAGTCGATTTTCAACTCCACAGTAAAATGAGTCTTGGTAGTAACACAGTAACTTTCCAGTAAGGAAAGTTTAAACCTGAGAAAAAGTATTGCACTTTGAATGTCTTGGAAATGGTGATAAGATTTACTCTCCAATATACTCCACTGCATGTAATTCTCTGTACAGTACATCTCAGGATCTACTGCACAGAGAAATCCTGAGAGGGCTAAAGCCTTACACAGCATTATGCATTATCATATTGTGCTTCACTTAATAGATCAGAATGAGATGATAAAGATACGAATGAGAAAAAAAAGTTTTATCGGTCTGCTTCAGTGAGACAGTCTTCTCTTATCTTCTCTTATTTGCGCTCGCTATGATGAACTATGTTTCAGAAACGAAGAAAAAATCTTAAATCTCGAGTTTAAATGTATTGTTTGCACAGAGAGCTTGACTTGAGAGAGGACCCTGATAAGGAAGGGTGGAGAATAAAGTAAACTTGAAATTTTGAGTTAACTTCGGGAGCACAGTCGAAATATAACTAATGCGAGGTGAATAAAAAAAAAACGGGCATTTGTGGCGTATCCATTCGTGTGGATGTTACTTTGACTTGACCGCTCACCTATTGGGGGGATTAGGGAAAGGCCACAAATGCAAAAATGCATCAGTGATAGTGGGATAGTGTTCCATAGTGGGTAGATGGTTGGACAAAGGCGCAATTTTTGTATTTTTGCCTCTGTTCACCAGCACAGTGGATTTCAAGTTAAACAATCCAAATGTTCTTGGTATGAAGACTCCCAGTTTTAACTCCAAAACAACAAAAATGTTGTATTAATACTTTAGAAAATATAGTCATAAATATAGACAAAAGTTACATTTTGAAAAAGCCCTGAATTAAAGGTGAAAATTTAGTCACATCTTGATTATTTCATTTAACCCCCTCTGCTGGTACACAGAGGCAAAACTACAAAAAGTGTATCTTTGTCCAACGATTCACGGGACTAACCCTCCCACTAACGCACAAATCCAAACAGCTCTGGCAGAATCTGTCATGCTGTGCAAGCGGGCAGGATTAGACCCACACGCTGGACTCATAAACGGGATGTTAAACTCAAAACACGACTTTATTAGCAGAAAGGCAAAGGGCGTTACAAAATTACACAAGGAAGAACTAAAACTAACTCATAAGGAGGCACGGGAAAACCAGAGGGAAATGCACACAACACTGAGGGACGACGCGACACGGAACAGAGGGAGATTCTGCCATAAATACACAGAAGGTAGTGAGTGATGTGGGAACACACGAGGAGCACGCCTGAAGACAATTACGCATAACGACACAGGGAGGACACGGAACAGAAAATACTGATCCAAGACGTGGACCTTAAACATAACACAGGAAGAACACAGAGATGCAGAGGGGAGATGCAGGAGGGGAGAGAGAGAGAGAACAGACATAACGGGCTGGGTAAGCATGAAATAAAACATGACAGGAAGCAAGGCACAGGAACTCAGAGCTATATGAAACACAGATACACAGAGGGAGACGCAGGAGCAAAGACACAGGGAGACCTAACAACCAAAAGCTAAGCACAACAACCCAGGGACTAGGACTGAACTTTAAAGTAACAAGGTGGACTCAAACCAAAATATAAAAATGACAAAACAGAAGAAACTGAAGCCGCTGGGTCGTAAGACCGAGGATCGTGACAGAATCAGCTCATTTCAGTAATCTACATAATCTACCAAGAGCAACAAAAATACTCTGTCAGTGCCCAGTTTGTTAAAATGAGGAAAAAACCTAAATTGTTATTTAGATTAACCAACACTATGAACAAGTGAGCCATTGCGATGCTTTGAAACGCCCGTTTAACTTTTATAACCAATGAATTAAACATGTAAAGCTTGAATGTGACTTAAGCAAAAACAATAGAAAACCCAGAAATGATCAGCTGACCTAAACATCCCCACCAGTCCCATTCTGTGGAGGTAAACTGGGTCAGTATTGGTTCCTACTGGGCGATACATTTCACTTAAGGAAGGAGAATCTAAAATCCAGTTCAACTGAGCTCCGTCATACCCAAGCCCGACGCTGCTCAATAAAACAAGTACTACTGCATGACTCAACAATAACATAGCTGTGTACTGTTGGTCTGTGGGTTTAATAAAATAAGACAAAACAACAACAGCTGCATGACAAGTGGGGAACTACTTTTAAGGTTTACTTTGATTACTTATTTGGATACAAAGTTCTTTGTGTGCCACAGTATTTAATAATTTAGTGTGTACAGCTAGTTTATAATCAGAGGAGGTTCTCTGTATGTTGGGCCACTGACACACGGAAAACAAACATTTCTGATCTTTGGTTTGCTTCCCAGTCCTCAGCGCGTTTCCTCTTTCATCCTTTCCCCCTATGCCTTTCGCCCTCCAGTCAAAGAAGTAAGAGCGGAGTTCACTCGCTGACGCCGGCTAAGGTTTCTGTTTTCCTGTCAGTTCCTGACAGATGAACAGCTATGAGTTTTGTTCTACTGATTCCACTTAAATTTGGCAATTAGTGTATGTGACCCCAAATTTAACGGTCCTTAGCCAGTTTTTATAGTCTGAGTAACTGGATGCTAAATAAAATAAATAAAATCAAAACAAACACGTTCAGGTTAGAATATATTTCACATTTTTCATTTGTTCTTTGGGTTGATGCCATTAGAACTAAGTGATTTTATATAATTTCATACACCAATGATCGCTGACAGCTTATTTATTGTTTTGGTCATAACAAAACTTTTAGATTGCATCAAAAACTTGAAAAAAAAATCACATCAGAACAATCACACTGAAGCAGACCAGCTCAGGAATGAACTGTTTAATGTTTTTTGTTTGTTTGTTAAGCTTTGCTGGGTAGTTTCCATGCATTAAGCATATATGAATAGTCTGCTGTTTTGCAGATAGTAAGCCGAGATAGAAGAGCT
Organism: Hemichromis elongatus; assembly: GCA_015108515.1. Lineage (NCBI taxonomy): Eukaryota > Metazoa > Chordata > Actinopteri > Cichliformes > Cichlidae > Hemichromis > Hemichromis elongatus. The sequence continues at coordinate 26,604 of VUQR01035226.1, read as the reverse complement.
TACAGCCGATTGGAGGTTTAGCGCCGCACAAATAGAAAACATCATAAAATGAAATGAGCTATGAGGGTCATATGACACACTGTAGGCTCCTGAGGTGAGCTTTATTAATTCTTCTCATGGGCAACTTAACAGTAATCAAAGTAGAAAAGTAAATAAGAACAAGACAGCAAGCTCATAATAAGTGCTCCCAGTTAAGATAAAAACACCCAGTGAGTCTCATCATATTGTCCAACATGAGCGTGGGCAAAGATTAAATGAGATCTTTTACAATTTTAATGATGAACACCTGAGAAAACGGGTACTTGCACGACACTGCAAATACCCCCCCGTGACGTGACAAACAGACACGTAAGCACTTGGTGAGAATCACATGGAGAGCTTTCATCAGCTGATCACAACATCTATCGTTTGGTTCACTGTTGACGCCAAGAGATGGCAGAGTTCGTCAAATATGTTAAAAGAAAGGTAGATTCAAAGACCTTCTTATTCACCATGCACACACAAGTACATCGTTAGTTTATTCAGTGTCAAGAAGCCACTGGCAGTAATAGAAAACAAGGGGTAATTTCTATTATTTAAACCTCCTTGAAATAATGACTCGCCTCAGTGGGCGGGAAGACCTCCGGCTGCCACTTTTTGACAGCGGAATAGAAAAAGGTACCGACCCCAGCCTCAGTCCTCCCTCCTCTTACCTGTTTATTCATGAAGACGTAGATGACCGGGTTGATGACCGTGCTCGTTTTGGCAAGGACCGAGGGGATGATGCTCGCCTCCGGTGTGACCAGGCCCGGTGGCCCGAAGGTGGCCATTAGGGCCACGATGCCATAAGGCAGCCAGCATATTAGGTAGCACATCACCATAATCACCACCATGAATAGCACGCGCTGCTCACGTTTCCTGCTCATCGACGCATTGATCCCGCTCACCTGGAGACAATCGGAGAAAAGGAATAAGACGATCTCCTGTGATGAGACGTTGTGGTCAGACGTTTAGCTCTTTTTCCCTCCGTTTGCTGTGTGAAGCGGAGGATGCTGGGGGATAAAATGCTCACTATATAGTCATAACATCTACTTCTGGGTTTCATTTTTGTAACATAAGCTTACATTCCCATCTGTAAGAAGATTACACTCAGCAAGTTAAAGCAATTGATTGACATTTTGGGAAAATTAACTTACCAGTTTCTTTATGTAGAGTTAAATTAGAAGGTCAGTTCTAATCTTATGCCTCTTTGGTAATATAATTATAGCCAGTGGTCACTGAGATAAGTTTAACTGAACTTACGTAGCAGAGAGTCTCTCAGCTTGGAGCTGGACAGTTGTCTGCCTAATAATAAACCAAGTGCATCGTTCTCATAAGCCAGCTTAAGAAGTTCTGGGAGCCACATTCTATTTTACCTTTGGACAACCTTGGTTTGTATCCTGGGCAAGTCTGAATTTCTGCAAAAGGTCAATCAGCGTCTGTCCAAACATGTCAAATACTAATATTTAAACACAACTAAAGCTGACAGATAACGCTGAGCTAAATTAGTCATTTCTGCGCCAAGATAAATGACAGTGCCGACTGCCTTTTTCTGACCCGGTGAAAGCCTTTGATAGAAGTCTTGCATATTTCTCAGATTTCAAAAAGTTTGTTGGCGAGACATTAACTGAAAATTGTAAAAATAAATGAATAAAATTTTCAAAAATCTTTTTTTTTTTGTTAAAATATTCAAATGATTGTGTTGAATCTAGCACGTATAATGCATCCTCTCGCCCGGACATGCACGCACTTGACAATTATGTCCGCTTTGCTACCCGATGGCCACGTGTCTGCTGCTGTCACTCAGTTTCATGGCTGCAGAGACGCACTCTGGCAGGGAGCCTCTTTCAAGAAAGACTCCAGCGGTGTTGGGCGTTTTTGTTTTTGCACACATACACATTTTTCATATTCAAAAATTCCCCAGTGATCAGTCATCGACACCATTGTGACATCTGATCACACTCGCTCCATATTTCCAGCTATATTATTTTACTTTGAATTTCATTGCTGCTGCTACTCTCATTGTTTCTTTCTCAGCGTACGACCTGAACCTGTTTATGTACAACATGGCAAAGCATGATTAGCAGCTCTTCTCCTGATTTATTCAGTTCACATTAGCAGGCTGTAAACTCACATTCTCGTGGACTCCCTGTGCCGTCACTCACACTTTGCCATTTGCATTCATATGCACGCATCAGTATAGAAATATAGTATGCTTTCATCAGACAGGTGTGCTTATACCTCTGCCACAGTATACATCTAATGAAGCCAAGCTGAAGACTGACAGTCTTGTTACATTTTGCTTTACGAGACGTCACGCGAGCCTGTTTGGACCCTCGTCATTGAAAACACAATTTGCCTGAAAGAAAGGCTTTGTAATTCGTGAAACAACGGTATTTTTAAGAAGGGAAAACAAGCTTTGCATTTTTATTGCAGCAGACAGACATCAATGCTGCTGTTCAATATGGCTGCAGTCGCTAGCTGATTTTAACAGTTGTGGTCTGCACGATGATGTCTGCAGGATGACTTGGTGGAAAACACCGTGTGGCTGATTTTCTTTTAAACAAACAGGACGCTGTTTACAAAAGAGTTATGCATGAGCTTTTAATTAGGGTTATTTCAAACTGTTTTGTTACTTACAAAACTGCCATGCTGACATCGTGATATACCTGTACTTTTAATTACTTTTATCAGTGCTTTTTATAGGATTTTCAGAGCCTGATCAACTGAAAACTAACAAAAACATATCATACGGAGAAAAAGAGCAATAATGTTTTGTGCTATTAGAAACCAGATGCTTTGTTTTCTCCAATGCCGTATCTTATCCCTTAATGATTTAGTGTCTAAATCAAACTTTTGAGTGTTTTCTTTTCTTCTCGCCGTGAAGCGTTTTCACATCACATTTTGTATGCTCGTCTCTCTTCTCCTTTTACTAACAAGCCACGGATCGCTGCTTTGGTATTTTGACTCTAGTGTTGAAAGGAGATAAAAAAGAAAAAAGTCTCACAGGAATCCAAACTTTCCCACTTAGCTCTAAAACCCTGTCCGCTCACTTATACACCTACACTGTTTCGTTCCCACCTCGGCCGGTCTGCGGCTGCTCGTCTCTCTCTCCCTTTGTTCTTGAATACAAGCACACCCAGACATGTACGCCTGGAGCCTGCATACGCTCACAGACTGGTTGGGATTTGGAGCTGACGCTTTGCAGTTGATATCATTAAATAGCATTGCCTGGATTTCTATTTGCTTTTTGAGTGTAATAATGCCGATTAAAGTTAAGCCATAAGAAGTCATCACTGTTTTTGTTCTGAAGTCTTTACTTTATATACTGATAATTTATTAGTGTCCTAAACCTGCTTGTTGCATAGTATCTTGTTCACTTTATGAGGCACACCTGTTCACACCTGTTTTATGCTGCTGTGTAAAACTTTCTTACATGAGAGCCAAACTGCTGCCTGTCTAGTTTTGGTTTGGAGAGGTTAAATCATATTTTGTCTGGTTTATTTAAAAGACAACAGTATAAACCAGGAATGAACAAATAACAGAACACATTTAGAATTCAGGAACATTTGCATGAAGCTTTTCTGACACATTGCTTAGTTGAACAAACACACATTTTTGCATTTTTACTGTCTTGTCGTGTACTTTTAAGGTCCCTGGACATGTTTTTTGTTTTTTTTTGGTGAAAAGTTTTAATTTGCTTGTAGTTTCACTCTGCTCCCACTGTGCATACTTTTCCCACTTTGTCAGCGCTTCAAAATAGGTGGCTAATAGCTTCAGTCTTGGCTCTGATTAAATAAATGAAGTGCCAGAGATCACAGGCAAATTGAGGAAATGAAGAGTAAGTGTAGAATGATTGCAATCAAAGGCTGAGTGGCTTTTGAAAGAAGCTGACTGACAGATTGACTGCCCTTACAGAGAACTGTTTCATATGCTAAACAGCAATCCCCAAAGGGCTGGAATTAATATTTATATTTTGAGTCCGTGTGACGGCCCAAATTGTTACAGCTTTTTGTCGAAATGTCGATGAGTACAAGCTTTATAATGAGCTGAAAATAATAGATGGCTTCTGATGAAGGAAAACATGATGTTGATAGAAGGAGGCAGTCAGTGAAACAAAAACACTTGCTTCTTTCCTTTTCACTCAGCATCAGGACAGATGGAAATAGAGCTGTAGATTACGGGCAACGGTCCAGTGTGATATTGATATCTAACAGCATATAGTTAGACAGGTGGGAAAGAAAGTAGAGATATTCTTGTCCAGAAGGAATATCTTTCAAGCCTTTGTCAACTTAATTAAATATCCCACGGCTAATTTTCCTCTGTGACGGGAGAAGGAGCGCTGTCTCCTTTTGAGTCCCCTCGGTTGTCATCTATTCGCACAGATCGTCCGGCAAGCGAGCCGTAATGCTAACGCTAGATTTCTAAGCAAACTAAAAGGAACTGCAGGGTGCATGAAACATCATCTCGAAATCGTCTTTGTAAATGAAAGAAAAAAACTTTAGCACAAATGATTTCCCTTATGCCTTTTTTTAATTTATCAACTTCATCTCAGTTTGGAGCGAGATACAATTATGAAGCCAGTGTATATGATCTGATAGCTGGGTAGTTAAAGCATCTTACACAGACCATAACCACTAGGATTATTATAGGATATTTCTCTGTGAACAGTGAATCAAATGTTATTGACCCATACCTATAACCAATGAGAGCAGTAGTTAATTAGTTAATCAGAGCTCACAGAGGTTGCACATCAGAAAACACTCATGAAATATTATTTAAATTTTTATGTCAAAGAAGGTAAAAATCACTCTTTCTGTTCTGAGGTTTTACATATCAGGATGTTATAAACAATTCTGATCTGATCCTCAGCAGGATTTGAAATTAAATGGTCTGTATCGGTATAGCGCTTTACTAACCCCTATGGACCCCAAAGCGCTTTACATTTCAGTCATCCACACATTCACACACAGGTGATGGCAAGCTGCATTGTAGCCACAGCTGCCCTGACAGAGGTGAGGCTGCCGGACACTGGTGCCACCAGTAGGCAATGGGTGAAGTGTCTTGCCCTAGGACACAACGACCGAGACTGTCAAAGCCGGGGCTCGAACCGGCAGCTTTCTGATTACAAGACGAACTGCCAACTCTTTGAGCCACGATCGAGCCACTTAGATAGATATAATGATCATCAACACATGATATTTTTATTTATTTAACAAAAACGAATAAAATAAAATAAAAAAGTGATGTCTGAAATGTTTCTACAAGAATTAAGAGTGTAAGCAGCAGCTAGGTGCTGAAAATCAAATGCAGTCGATGAACTGCAAGGATGTGTGAGCACCTCTGTGAAAGCAGAGGTTTTGTCAGTTTGCTGGTCTGGAGCATTCAGGTGTGTGTCAACACAATGCTGAGAAGGAAATACATCAGCAATGATCTCCGAGAAGAGTGTGCTCTTGTCAGGAAATCTGGGAAAGGCCATTTCCAAACATTTTGAAGGAATTCTGCAGTGGGAAAGATTATTTACAAGTGAGCAATATTCAGGGCAGCTGCCGGGAGATCAGAACTGTGAAACTGCAAGAGCTACGTTTCAGAATCTACAGGCTTCAGTTAGGATGTCAAATGTTAAAGTTCATGACAGTACAATTGGAAAAAGACTGTTTAAGTATGAAGTATGCCTTGTTGGAAAGGTTGTGAGGAGGAAGTCTCTTCTATCTTTAAAAGTTCAGAAGTGAAATTGCGTCTGAACAAAGAGTTGTTGAACAGCAGACCTCTTCTTTACAAAGCTGCACATAAACTGCGCATATGAGCATTCCCCCAGAAAATGAGTGATTCATCTATATTGTCATATTTGAATTTGTTCATACTTTTTGAACAAATGTAGAACATCTCAGACTATGTATGGGGACACATTATAAAGGTCTGGCTGAAATTGAACTCTTCTGTATACCAAACTATTCTAGAATCACAAATCAGGCCACCTGTCGACAGCTAAAGCTTAGCCCCAGCTGGGTCATACAACAGGACAATGATCCCAAGCACAGCGGCAAATCTACCAGAAAATTAAAAAAAATGGAAAAGACTCAAGGTGTTACATTTTTTTTCTAATATAATGATAAGAAAACTGGCCATAGGATCATCAGATTAGGCAACACCCATACTGGCTATGTTGGAAAGCAAAACATGGTGATTTGGTGAGTCGGTTGAGGAACTCTCTTAGTGTGTTTTTTGCAGGCTCATCAATATAGATGATGATACAGAAATATTAACACTGTATGCAAAAAATAAGATGTAGCGTTTTGTGTAGTCATCCCAATCTGAAGCCCTTTGTTTAGTCAACAATGCTGGTTACACAGTCATTTCCTTCTATTTAGAGCTTTTCACTCGAGTGGCAAATTTTGATTCACTTCTTGCATGTGCTCTCTATTGACGCCCAATGACGTAATATCTGCTAAAGTAAATCAGTGTAATGATTAGCATTGAGGCTTTGAAGCCTGCTCTATTGTGTGCCAAAAATCAAGGATGTCCTTGTTGAATTCTTTCAGTTGAATTCTCAGAGACTGAAAGTTTTTTGATCAGTGAAGACAAACATGCTAAATTATTAGAAGAGCTGGCATCGTCGTAGCTGGGCTCAGCAGCAGAAGGAGCGGCTGTGTGCTTGCAAACTGCAGAGTGTAAAGAGGCCAAAATCAACAAACTCAGAAATTCACGCCTAGAAGATGGACTCTGACAGTCAGAAAACAAGAGAGTGATACGCTATCAGTGAAGCTGCAGACAATGACAAAGCAGTGCCATATGTAGTATGTAAGGAAATGAAACCAAAATGTGTGTGTATTGTACCATGTTTGGATAACATTTACAAACAAACACAAATCCCATTTCTAACAGTGGCATTACACACAAAATCTTTACTTTTAACCAAGACATTATTGCGCTTTCATGCAAAATGAAATATAAATGCTATTTCTTGTCTTCCACACTGACTGAGGTTTCAACTGAGGATTCTGGTATAAATATGCATTAAAAAAATGTTTCTGCTTTCTGTTTGCTCATTATATAGTTTATTTAAGGACTTTACATCAATATTACACAGTTGATATAATTGTGTGATTGCTAACTGTATTATGATTGCTGAATATTTACATTGCATATTGTATAACAGACAAATATATTGTGAATTTAATAATGTTTTACTTTATAAAGCACTGGCCATTACAATGGTTATCAGCTTAAGGTTAGTATATGCTGATATTTACATTAGTCTACATATGAATACGGCAGTCTGCACAATAGAGAGTACCTGCTTTGTGGAGTTTATTATACCTTTATTATAGAGACATTCACTCTTTTGGGTCACACTGACATCAGTAGGCAAAGAGATATATTCTAATATCAATGCGCCACATGCAACGAGATGAAGACGGTGTGCAAAGTGAATACATTGTTACTAGTGATATTTGACAGTTAATGCTTTACTGCCATTTATCCATTCATACATCATGTTCACAAAAAGATCTTTAAATGAGTGCATGGTAGAACCTGTTCCTTCTTGTGTCATTATAAACTACGGGGCAAAAACACAAAAAAACAAGTGAACACATAATGAGGTTGAACACAGTGTACTTTCAAAGAAAAATAACCTTCTGTCCTCGGCTCAGTGTAGAGCAATCATTCCAAGACAAGAGGAGTGATGACCAGGCTGTGTCACAGCAGCATGAATCACTAGCCTTTTGTAAGGTTCAGGGATATTTTTATTGTGTAACTAGAGTAAATGTGCTCAGCGGCAATGACTGTCATAATGACAATTAGTTCAAAGAGAGAACAACAATAAATCAACAAACTAATGAAGGAAAATGGAAAGTTATACCAAGTGAAAATATGCAAATATGCCAGCATAGTGAAAATTAACCAGGAGGATGTGAACTGCCTTTAAGCATATGAGTGTAACTTAAGTTCAAAGATGCATAGAAAATGTTAGTCCTCCTTACAGGCACCTAAAATTGGTGACCTGTGGTCAAAAGCTTGAGCTGCCTGTTGTGTAGTTTAGCATTATCCCTCATAAGTAATGATCAAGTCTTTGCCTGCCTCCTCCCTGAGATCTTACAGGCCTTTTTAAAGTCCAGGTATGAGACAAACCTTGGTTTCCAAAACAAATGATTAACACTTCTGCAAGAGGGAGTCAAAAATGAATCTTCCACAGAAAGAAATGTGACACTTTAGAGGTATCATTAAAATGGTTTTCAAATCTTAAAATGAAAATTGCAGATCTAAAATAGAAGAGGTAAAAACAAACAATAAACAAAACAAACATTAGAAGTGATTTGGTGGCGACTTTCTGAAATTATTGATCTGATCTTTAGTTTCTGACACAACAACCAAATCAAATCTTCTGCAAACTTTCTAATGGCTCTGTCATTGTGGTTGCTGCAACGCTGGTGTGTGCTGATGTAATGAACAGGGGAGAATAAGCAACCTTGAGGGCGATCATTAAACACAATTGAGTTGCACGCTCTCTAACCTGCTGGTTAAAAATTGGCTACAAGGTCTGTTATCCAACCAATTAAAGCCAAGTCAGAACCAAGTTCAAAGCAATAATTGAGGCTGTCTGTGAGGAGGAATGACTGGGGTGGCATTGAGTGCTGAAGAAAAATCAATAAGTAAGAATCTGGAATAAAGTTTGTGGCCCTCAAGATGCAAATTGTAACAGCTGTAGCTGTTCCAGCAACAGCTTTAAAGTAATGCTTTTATAGCCAAAGAAATCAAAGCTGGAGAGGCTCGTTGGTGCAGCGGTTAGTACGATGTTTCTGGGTTTGAATCTGCTTGTCAGCAGGGAGTTATTTGCGTGGACTTTCCATGTTCTCCTTGTGCTTGTGCGGGTTTTCTCAGTGCTCCAGTTAGTCTTCCAGTCCAAAGACGACCTTCAGGTCGGCATGGTATTCTAGGTCTGCTGTATGTGGGTGTGAATGGTTGTATGTCTCTATGTGAGCCCTGTGATGGTATGTTAAACTATTCACACTACACCCAGCTCTCACCCAAAAATGTCAGCTGGTATATGCTCCAGCCCTCAGCAACCCCAGCTGGATAAGTGGATGAGATGAATGGATGGATTGATGGATGGATGGCAAAGCTAAAGGCCTGAACTTGTTTAACAACTTAGAAGATTACTTTTGACATTCGGGACAGTAATGGAACGTTTCCAGAGCTCGGGGACCTTCTGCAGCTTGAGGGACTGTGTAAAAATATAGTATAAGATACCACACAGCTGCTCTCCATAATTTTATATTTCCTGGCCACAGATGCTGGTATGACCTAGACTCATGTGTGTGTGCATGTGTGTGTGTGTGTATTTGTGTGTGTGTGAGTGTGTGTGTGTGTGTGTTTCTATATCAATAACGACTACAATAGAATAATGGTTAACAAATCCGTCCATCTATTTTCTTCCAATTATCCAATTCAGGGTAAGGAGTGTGTTGAATCCTGTCCCAGCTGCCATAGAGGATGAGGTACCCTATGTTAAGGTACAACCTGACAGGCTGTTAGTCTATCACAAGCCTAACATGGAGAGGCAGAAAAGCAGGTAGAAAGAAAGAGAGAGTCTACACAGGCACAGGGAGAACATACAAACTCACTGAAAGGCCTTAGTCAACTGATGGTTTTGAACCGCATTCAGGAACCAAACACACAGCTTTGATGTGTTTGGTAAGCCATTGTTTACTTTGTTTACTTATTTAAAAAAGGTGTGCTATCACAACTTTCAATTCGATTCAATTCAACTTTATTTATACAGCACCAAATCACAACAACAGTCGCCTCAAGGGGCTACATATTAAGGTAGACCCTACAGTAATAAATACAGAGAAAAACCCAACAATCATATGACCCCCTATGAGTAAGCACTTTGGCAACAGTGGAAAGGAAAAACTCCCTTTTAACAGGAAGAAACCTCCGGCAGAACCAGGCTCACTTAGCCTTAGCACTTAGACCTCAACTGCTGCGAGCGGTTGAGGTCAGAGAAGGAAGAAGGGATAAAAGACATGCTGTGGAAGAAAGCCAGAGATTAATAAGAAGTATGATTCAACACAGAGAGGTCTATTAACTCATAATGAGTGAGAAAGGTGACTGAAGAAGAAATACTCAATTCATCCCCTGTTGCAGCATAACTAAAAGAGGATTCAGGGTCACCTGATCCAGCCTCAACTATATGCTTTAGCACAAAGGAAAGTTTCAAGCATAATCTTAAAAGTAGAGATAGTGTCTGTCTCCCGAATCCAAACTGGAAGAGCTTCATACAAAGAAGAAGAGTTCTTCTGAAACACTGACAAGCAACACTGCTGAAGGCCAGAAGACATGTCCCCACTTCAAGACTCCAACCTTCTTCTTTCATCTTCCTCTCCCTCCTCTCAGCTAAGATCCATACACAGGAAAAATGTGTCATGTATATGTCTGTATCTACGATTGGAGAATCCCACGCAGCCGTTGCCTAGACCTAGTATTTTTTTTCCCAGCGCAATTAAAATCAGCCAATTTAAAATTTGGAGCGTTATAAGCGATAGACCAGAGTTTCTGTGTCACTTTAAAAATAATATTATTAAGCCTTGAGGTGAATGTCGTCAAAGTTTTTAAATATTTGGGACAACTCTGGAATCAAGCTGTCCTGATGAAGCTGGAGGGGATGAACATCTATTAGTCTAATATTCTACTATTTCAAGGTGAAAGTGGTAGAACATACAGAGGTGGAAAAAATTTTCACTTTAAACCAATATTTCAGCAGCGCGGCTGCAGTAGGTGTTGCAGTGGTCAAGGTGAGGGATGATTAAAGTTTCAGTGAAGAGCTGGGCAGAGCCGGGATGAGGAGAGATGGGTTGGAGATGGAGGAGATTTGATGGATTTTGGGGAGAGACATCCCCATGCTCCAGTTGCCGCTGCTATGTGGGTTTTGTATGACAGTTCTTTGTCTAGAAGCAAGTCAGGACTCCTGCAGGGCTCAGACAGGAGTCATTATAGTACTGTCAGTGGTGATGGAAGAGTCTGGAGGGGGAAAAGCTCAATACAATCCATGCTATCTATTTTTTAGTGCTAGTTTTAAAGGAGAATATTTCATAACCCGTTGTTTGCTTATTTTGGTAGTCTATACACCGCACGCATTGAATTGTCAAACTTCATGTGGAGAAATTAAAAGCTTTGGATGCTTTACAGGTGGGAATTTAACCTCTGTTCTTGCTTCACTCAGTAGTGCCCGAGTGGCACACGTTGATCTTCAGTTTTATGTTTTTCTCAATCAAGACAAATTCGATTATTGGATCGGTCTGTTTCTGATGCCGTGCAGACTGGGCCACAAATTAGCACTTGACATGAAGCCCGATTAGGTCACCAGATTAAATGTTTTAATTTAAAAAATAATCTTATCTAAAACTCAAAAATTGTCTTCTCTGGATAAAAAAAAAGGAGTCTGCGCAATTTTGTTTTTTCCTGCCTCTGTCAGACTTTATACTCGTCTTTGATACTTCATTGTTTTAGCTCAGCATTGACTGCTTTGACTTCTGACTCTTGAACCATTAGTTAAACTCCTCATCTTATTTATTTTAAACGTTTAAACACTGGAGCTTTATTCTGTGCTGTACGCACATCTGAAGCCTTCAGAACTCCCACTTTGACTTCACCTTTCAACTTCCTTCACTTTTATTTTCTGACTGTCAGCTCAGCTATATAGCACACATTTTCTGAAGAGTAAAATAAAGCAAAAAAGCTGCATTCAAAAGTTTGACAACAAAGTCCTGCACTGTGCCAAATTACCTTCCAAATCTGTATTTCTGTCACGATATCCTGTCATGGTTTAGAAATGAATTTTTCAGGTTTCAGCACTAGATAATCCCGATTTGGAGGCATGTGGCAAAAGGAAAACAAACAGCAGGTTATTTCAAAGCATGCATGAACAACTCTGAAAATTATGGGTTTGCGTGTAATAAGGAGGGTGCAACTTCAAGCACAGTAGCCTTTTGTTTATTTCTGTGCCTTATGACACGCTGATGGGATTAGCTGCTTTTTTTTGCAGCACTGTAATCTAATAGATACATCAGCCAGGATGACTATGAGCTGTTTTTTTAATTAAACAATTACGTGTCAGGACATAGCTTATTATATAGATTTAAGAGTAAGCTTTATTGCTAAACACTGGGTGTTTGGTCATTATGTATTGTATTGTGTTGGTAAGTCTGATTGCAGGTGAGACAGTGAGCCCCCGGTGTTAGGGTAAGTCACCTCCAGCATGTCCCAAACAAACCTAAAACTGGTCTGCAGGTCAAAGGAGGGGAGAATTTGATAAGCATCTGGGGAAGGCAGAAATAAATCAACACAAGAACAGAAGAGTCATTGCATTTAGCAATTCATATCAGCTCTCCGCTCTAATTTTGTTTCTCACAACTTCTTGTGTTCAGATGTTCCTCGTCTCTGTTCTTTCCAGGTCTCCCTCTCTCGTGCGGTATTAAATGATAGGCTCCCTTTCTGTTCATTCACTGTTATTTACAATTGTGTCCTAACTAACAGAGTTACAAACAGAGGATAAAATCTTTTTATAATGACTTCTGTTGACCCAGAATTTCCCCATGCTTACACCAGATGCTTCCAATTCCTCTGGTGCCCTACACATGCAACCATGCTTGCATACCTTAAATGTTCTTAATTAATCCACATAATCAGTTAGTTTGGAGTTTTCTGGTTGGCTAACTTGATCACACGGATGGAGGTGGTTGCCAGACTGGCTTCTAAAGCCCTGGGAGGCCCTTGACAGCCAGTATACCTCCTGTGCCTTCCCCAGCTGCTGCTGCCAGCACAGCAACATCAGCAGCAGACACCAGCTATTAGTTTGGGAGATTGGAAGCGGTGCAGCGATGGAAAGCAAGCAGTGTGAGCAAGATCGGGGTGAAAAGAGGCAGAGGAAGATGGAGGCGGAGAGGATGGAGTTAGATAACGTGGAGAGAGGTTGTTTGAGAGGTAAACGTATGGTGGTGGCGTTGGTGGGGGATGGATGGGTTCAGCAGGGAGAAATGAGAAAGAAGTGAATTTCTCAGAGGGGTTGAAATGAAGGGACGGAGGGAGGAGCTGCATGCAGGTAGATTTATAGCTGATTTCTTCTCCTGTGAGTCCAATTTTAAAGCCAAATTAGCACAGACTAAAATGCTGCCATTGATGAGGCTTCTCCCTCTGCTGCTGTTGTCTTTCTGTCCTCATTATGGGCTGGCATTGTTGGAGTTATAAACAGCAGGTGATGCTTGCTTTGCCAGCTTTACCCAGCCAGTGGCTGCTGCATGTTTGACTCGCTGATTACGCAAACATGTGTTCAACCTTTAGAGATGAAACTGTCATGGAGGTGCAAATAACCCTCCCTGACCCCTTCTTTAAGGGCACACACCCTCAGAGACCCTCTGGCTGGGAAACCAAGACACAAGCCAGATCCCTCAAAATAATTAGTGTCTCGCATGCCTGAATGCACCCCAGAACGCACTGTCAACACCTGGAAGAAAACTCAGGAGAGAGTTGAGCTGGAACAGCTTTGCAAAGCTACACCTCCTCAGCCGGGATGGAAATTAGAAGCAATTTTCTGAAGTGCTTTACTCTAAATCTCCCACTGTCTTTCAAAGAAACCATTTTTTTACACTTTCAAGTCTGTAACGTAGCCAGTCTGAGAAAGAAAATTAAATGGTGCAAGTCAAAAACTTACTTTTGAGTGTGAGTCAAGTCAAGTGGCTTTTATTGTTATTTCAACCGTGTACAGTGGTACAGTACAGAGTGAAATGAGACAGTGTTCCTCTGAGACCCTGGTGCTACACATGACATATTGTGGACAAACACAGGATTAAAGTGCAATGTGCAAAAAATTGCAAAAATAAGCAAGACAAGACAGTGCAACTGAAATGTGCAAAATAGCACTTCCTATGTTGTTATAGACGTCAGCGCAAACTACTGCATGTCTGCCATTACCTGCCAAACCAGGAAGTGATATCATATATCATGGGAAATCAAGGCTTTTATAATCCTGCACTGGTGTTTTTAAAAGTCATGTTTGAATTTATCCTTTTTTTTTTTTTTATTTCTGGGATGCTTAGAACTCAAATTAAACTGTTGGAAATAGTTTATTTTGAGGCACATGCTGTTTTTTTGCCGCAGATTTGCATTGTAATATTTATTTTCGTTTTTCCTACAGTATATAAAAATTGGTGTATCTCAAAAATAAAACTATGAATACACTCAAAATACATTTTCTGGGGTTAGAAACTATTTTGTGCAACTTTTTTGTATTTACAGTTTTGAGGAATGAACCTCTGGAATTTCTCTAACTAGAAATATCTGTAAAAAAACTAAAACCTTTTTAATTTTTTTATATAGTTTATTGCACATTTTTGCAATTTTTGTAGTAAACACTTAAATCTTGTTGGTCTTGTTGGTTCCCTCGCATGACTTGTCCTCAGCCCCCGTTGGCGGGATTCTGACGGTTAAAACTGCTCCACGATATCAAAGCAAAGTCAAAATGCTGGCACCAGAACATGAACACTTCAGAAAGATACATCCTCACAAATCTAATCACACTTTTCGCCCTTCCATCATATTCCCACTTTGCCAGAGGGGGGGGAGGAAAAGCGCAGCGACTGAAACAAGACGTGCAACTAATGCTGAGAGTCACATGAAAACACATCAGTGATCATACGAGACATTTCTCTTCTTAAAGCAAGCAGCTTGATGTTGGTGAGAGAGGGGAAATGGTTCTTGCAGCCAATCAGCTGTGCATAACCCGAGTCCTATGCTGACAGCTTCTTTTTTCTGTGCATGTATGTGTGCGTAGCTTCTACACTAACTCTGATGTACATACATCGTGCACAAAAATATACACTCAGAATCATCCGTGTATGTACTCTGCAAATATAACCACAAGAACTTCCTTATATCAAAATAGACACAAAGATGCTCCAGCATTTGAAAACAAAATATAAAGCAGTCATCTGAAATATAGTTTTATATTTAAACACACACCTGGTCACAGAAACCAACCGTCAGGGAGTACGCACACACAAACACAGATAAACACACATAGATAAAACCCAGGAGGGGAAAAGACATAGGCGCAGCACTTTCGAATGGCTTGTTTTGCCTCAGCATTTCAGCTCCTGAGTCGGCCCGGGTGTTCTGCCAACACAGTTGTTGGCTGCTAAACATGATTGATCGCAGGATTTGTGTCTGCTGCATTAGTCCCGTACACCGCCAGTCTCCCGTGGCCTGCCAAACACTACGCCCGCCTGTCGCCCCATCAAAGGGTCTCTCTCAGCAAGAATCCCTAACGCTCCACTGAGTCACTTTACAAACACTCGCTGCTGCCTTTTCTCATCCCTCCGCCCGCACCCCTCTCAGCCGTCACATCGAGGTGTCTGTACGGTCGCGTAAAAAAGAATGATTGTAACTTGAATCGAATCGGGGGAATTCGAGTAAATCTGCCGAGCGCATGGGGAACGAGCGGCGCCAGACGCTTTGTTGGACAAACAACTTTTTAAGCGTGGAAATCAGAATCGCATTGAAGATGAGGTTCTGTCTGGCTGCTGTGGAAATTCAGGAAAGTCAGATGTGGTAAATGGATGGGAGCTGCATGCGTATGCTGAAGCGGAGGCCATTCATTTTCATTCAGAGTAATAACACTCTGAGAACCAAAAGGAGAGCAGAGCACTGTACCAGAGATGTAGAATTGAGTTGTTGAATTGTACACCTAAAGGGCTTTTTTCACTCTTAGATTGCTTTTGGTAGTGTCTGGAGATCCTGCCTCATGTCCTGTTTCCTGCAGCTCTAAATGGACTTTAAATTGAGAAGGGGGGGGGGGGAATCAAGTGACTGACGTTTCCTTGATGTCAAAAGTCTTTATAGAGCTTACTACCTACAGAAAATGAAATGATTCATATCTGCTGGGAGTGAGGAAGGTGTCAAAGATCCATTTATAGCAGTTCATTCACATGCCTTCTACGCCAAACACAAATGACATTTTTGACATTAAAAATGCCGTAAATCCAGATCCTGAAATCTTTAGCTTAGAACTCATAGTAAATTGAAGAAAAGAAAGAAGAAATTGAATTTAAGGTGGAAATCCACAGGGAAATTGTCACTTCAATGAACTAAATTGGACGCTTGAAGGCTTTTATTTGTGACAGGCATTGTGAAAGACCGAGTGTTTTATTGCAACTCATTTGATGGTTCTGTCTGTGTGTCGATAGCTTGCTGGCTCAATCAAACTGACTCACGAGCAGCAACAACACGTGAAGTGACAAAAAGACGGGTTTAAAACTGCTTCGCTCAGAACTTTGCAACCAAATTTGGACCAAAAAAACAAAAAATCGCTGTTGGCGATGGCTAAACCAAACTGTGGTATGAAATAAATGAATAACAATGAAAGGCAACAATCTAGTTTAAGACAGGACATGGCTGGTAGAAAATTTCATCAAGAAACATATTACAGATGCACATCAGCACTTTGCAAAAACAGCAAGTTTGAAGTTTCAAAGAGGCATCTTTAAACAAGATCAGTTCGGTGGCCGCACTCTTTATTTATGCAATAAACATAATGTCTTTTCTGCATCAAGGAAATAATATTCAAACAGTAAAAGGTTACTTATCCTATTAGGACCTTTTTAGACCTCTGTGACCAATAGACCTCTCTGCATTGAATTGTACCTGTTACTAATCTCTGTCTCTCTTCCACAGCATGTCTTTCATTCTTTTCTTCTCTCACCCCAACCGGTCGCAGCAGATGGCCCCGCCCCTCCCTGAGCCTGGTTCTGCTGGAGGTTTCTTCCTGTTAAAAGGGAGTTTTTCCTTCCCATCGTCGCCAAAGTGCTTACTCATAGGGGGTCATATGATTGTTGGGTTTTCTCTGTATGTACTATTGTACAATATAAAGCGCCTTGAGGCAACTGTTGTTGTGATCTGGCGCTATATAAATAAAATTGAATTGAATTGAATTTAGGACTCTTTTAACAAGTTTACAAACCATTAAGGGATGCTGATGGAGAATTGCTGCAATTTTGTGGTGTACTAGAGACAAAATCCAAAAATGAGGCACCAGAGACACAGATGTCTTGACCTGTAGTCCATAAAATTAATTAATAAATAATAATAATAAATAATTATTTTATAATAATAAAATTAACAATTCATACAGTTCAATTACACAGCGCCTTTAATTAGGAATTAGAATTAGCATCACAGGGTGAAGCCAGATGATCTGGGCTTCCTCCAGCAAGAAAACTGTAAGTAATATGACTAAAAACCTAAAACATTTTTACAAAACTTTTGACCATCACCACCACAATAGTTCTAAAGTTTAGTTTTTCACAGTGCTAATAAAAAACACAAGAAAAGAGGGGAAACGAACATCTATTTCATTAGTTTGTAATTTTTTTTTTCAAATGAAGACTGTAGAGTTTTTTTTAATTACATGTTACTCAGAAAATTGGCAGATCTGTCTTTTTAAACAAGATATATAAAAAGAAGTTTCATATAATAATGTTGTTACTCCAACTGGAAATTTAAACGTGATTCAGGGAGTAGTTTAAATACCTGAATGAGTATAATTCATTAATAAAAACTACAAAAGTTTCCCATCGAACCTGAAGCAGTCTGCTATGCTGAAGGGTTTGACTACGTACTAGGCCAAATATGGTGCTGTTAAAACACACGATTCTTTTTTTTTCTTTTCTTTTTTTAGGTAATTTGCCACAGGCCCTTTACAAAAATGCTCAGACCTAAGTTTTAAAAAGACAGGAAAAAGCCTTTAAACGAATAGTGTTCCCCATGGAAAGTAATTTTATGTGTTATTCCCTCAGACGTGCTCGCTAACTTGTACACAAATACAGTCACAGTCAAAGAGAATGACTGTGTTATGTCCTTGTGTTTCATCAGTTACCAGCAGGGAGCTAACAGCCCATCTCTCAGCGTGTCCCGAAACTGCCTAAAACTAGCACGTGCACACACACACACACCAACACACACCAACACCTTGCCAGAAAGATTTCACTCTGTATGGTTTTAAACACATTTAGTATGAAAATTATAGATTGCCCCAGTAAGGCTCCAGTTTAATACATCAGGGGGACATTAAATTGAAAGCAGAAAATTAATGATCTACATGAATATTCAATTTGTTATAGTGGAGGGAAAAGCAATTACACAGTGCACCACTACAGAGCTTAGGGCTAGTTTTCTGTGTTTTTAGGCTTCGTTGGGATGTTTGATGCCCTCTTTACTGCAAACCTGACCCCACATATTGCAGCAATCCTTCTTCTGTCACATGTATCATGGCTCACAGGCAGCCGTGTGGACAAACCTGCAATGAGTGCAAAAAAATGTAGATAGCCTTTCATAAGTTGAGTCATTTATATTATAAAAGTAGTAATGAGCTGACGAAGGTCTCAGAATAAATGCATGAGGTGCAACTCTGTCACGCTCACTTACAGATGGTATACTCTGACCACAGCATTTATAGGATCTATAACATGCAGGTGTGCAACCCAAACACATACATCAATGCACACATAACAGCCTGTCCCTCCCTGGCTCACAGCAGCTCATCTGAAATTATTGTTTGTAGAGAGGCAGACCCAATCGTACCTGCCTCTCTACAAATCATTTGAGAGTCGCTCAGTTGACAGAAAGTTGGTGGAGAGAAGGAACACATTTTTAAAAAGATGCTACAGCACAGTCCCAGCTGGGTAGCAGGTCAGGAAATATCACTTAAGCGATGCAGTTATTCTAGTTTGTATGGCTCCAGCTTATGATCAGTTTGTGTGTGCATGAAGTTTTCAGTTAATCGATGGTTGAAAATAAATATAATAATTTGAAAGTTTTATGGCACTCTGCATCTCGGAGCTTCTTCTCTTCAAAAGATTTAGGCTAAGTGCGTGTTAGTGTGTGTTTGCTCGGGTTGTTGTATTTCTGAAAGCTCAGCTTCCTAAATAGCCTGGTCTAACAGTCTAAACCCTTTTCTTTCTTTGAAATTCTCCCCTCCCTTCACTGTTATTTAGAGTGAAATTCATTTTCCAAAAAGAGACAAAATACACAGTATAGTTAGTCTTTGTATAATAGCAGGTAATTCGAGTTTGGTGGATTATTTCTTTGTTGTAACGATGCTTCTTGGCAATACATTTTATACTGTTGGAAAGCTTGTTTATTTCCACTTAAATGGTGGACATTTGTAAGGAAAATTAATCTTTGGGTTGAGTAGGAGAGCTGAGTATGTGGGTTGCTCCCATGAAAACCTTGTCAGATCTTCTGTGCTAATGCCATACAGCCTCTTCTGCTACTGACTCTCGGGCATGTGAGCATGGACCCTGCTACACTGGTCGGTTGGCGTCTGCTCCAAGCATGCTACGTTTCACTGGCCTGAGCCATAAAGCAGCTTCTAACTTGGTAACAGCAAAACCAAGTTACAGCATTATGTGCAGTGGCCCCAGTACTATCTCCACGGTGACTGCTCACAATTTAATATCCTTACAAATGTGGCTCCATTTAAAATATTATTTTCTATTTAATGATATTAGTTCATCCAGTTGTGTCGGGCGTGGCCTGCGGTGCTGTGCAGGGAAGGTGGACGCACCTGCGCGGCATCCGCAATCATGCCCCGCCGCCTTAAGTGTTTGCACCGGGTCCTGTGGGGGTTGTTGTTGTGGGTTGTGTCGAGCGGGCAGCGGGAGAGCTGCAGCTCTTAATATGTACAGCAACCATGTGAAAATAAAGAATGCTCAAAAGCGCAAACGTGTCTCCGGGTCTGCCGTGGTCCGTTCCAGGAGGGGAAGCATGGCAGACCCAGGACCGGGCCAGCAGAGGGTGGAGCTGGCGCAGATGGTGGTCGAGCTGGCAGCCACGCAGCGGGAGCAGGCGGCGGTGTGGTGCTCCCAGCAGGAAGAGCTGCAGGTCCAGACAGAGCACCACTTGCAGAGAGTGAAGGATCTGGCGGCCCTGATCTGCTCCTGGCCGACACCGCCGCCAGCCCCAGCGGCGTTCACTGACGGCGTGGAGGTGGAGGAGCTCCGGAACGTTCCAGCGCCCGTGCCGGCCCTGAGGTTGTGACCAGCCAGGAAGCAGTCTGCTGCCGCACCCATCCCAGCTCCTCGGGTGGGAGCGGTTTGCCAGGGCCTGCACCTGCTCCTGCTCCCCGGATGAAGGCCACGGGGCAACCACTGGGTCCACCATCAGCTCACCCACCTGCTCAGCCCGAGCCGACGGGCAGCGTGTGGAGAGCACGGGAGGAACCTGCTGAGCCGTCGTTGGAGGAGGAGGCCGTGGTCCGTTACACCAGTAAAATCAATAAAGTGAATTCTTTTAATCGTGTGTAGAAATCTGATATGGTGACAGTCCAAAGAAGTGCTTCTTTAAGCAGATTGTGTTTCAAGATTTTAAGTTTAATTTGAAGCAAAAAGAAGACAGAGCAGGGAGCCAATCAGAGAACACATAAAAGCCAGTAATGATGCAGGTAAACATTATATAACCCCACAATAAGCCTACAAGGAATATCGTTAGAGCTTCTTTTAACAAAGCATGGTATCTTTTCACTGTCAAGCTCAGGAGTATGAACCTAAAAGTAACTAGGTCCACCAAAACTTAAAGATTCATATCTCATTCTACTGCCAGTGAAGAACGCTAGGGCACTGAGACTGAAGTGTTGTATAGAAGAAGAGGACATCTACAAAAAGCAGGAAGATCAGAAGGAGGATTATAGAGCATCCAATTACAGACTTTTATTTTCCCCCAAAAAATAAAAAATAATTGCCAAGTTAGGAATATCAATCTATGACTAAAGTCAGTATTCCCTTAAGCATACCAACCTTATGAAGGAAGACCAGCGAATAAGAGAGTACACAGATGTAGGTCAGGAAGGACCCAATCAAAGCAATAATACGTCTGGCCGCTGTTCCACTTTCAATGCAGGATCCTCCAGAGGTCTGTTAGATTTATATCCTCAGGAAAGAGACAGCAGAGCAGAGGCAAGCACACACTGTGACAATAGCAGGCAGGCAGCCATCCTCAATAAACGTGCAGCTTGAAAAATGTTTCAAAAAAGCACCGCTATGATTCCCAAGAGCCCGTTTGAGTTCGGCTGCATTGTTGAATGAATAAGTGTGAGTGTGGGTGTGTGTTTTAGCTAAAAATGAGATGATGATACACCCTACAAACAGATGGCTGCAGAGGCTGGAAATACCAGAGAAGAGGCTGCCTCAACTAGGACACGGCTTCCTAGGTCAAGACAGGCAGAGAGCCAGGAACGTGCGTAAAAAGAGAAACACCACACAGGTACAGTGATGGACAACTTTATTAGACCACCTGTCACAATAACAAGGAAACACAAATATGTAAGAAATATGTCAAAAATGTTTAAATATAAAAATTGTATTGCTATTTATTAGGAAAACTAACTGAACTGGAGCTGGCGCAGTCATGCTCAAGGGCAGAAATTAAACACATTTCTGACTTGATTAATTTAAACCACTAAAACTCATTTTTCTGTTTTGAAATATTAGTAAATAACTGTAATCGGGCATCGCCTTCTAAAAAAATATGCCTTTCAATTGTTCTTCTGCTTTTTGTTAAAACTGTAAATTGGAAAATTCATGAATATTATAACAACAATAATAAAATTTTAGCATTCAAGCTATAACTTTGATTAAAGAGCTTCTTAATAATTGTCAATAAACAATAAAAAACATATTTCGGAAAATTCTAATGTTGTTAATTTAGGACAGCTTTCGCATAAACCTCAGTTTTTGGTGGTCTAATAAATTTAGATTGTACATCAGCCACTTTTTTGCTTTACAAAAAAAAAAACACAAAAAGAGCTATTGTTGTGTTTTTTGTTTGTTTGTTTTTTTCTTCTTCTTGTTTCCCTGCTAGATTTATTTTGTTTTTATTATTATTTACTCATTGAGAAATTACACCGTTGTCTTCATGTCACTGTCCGTACGACTGTCAGTCTGCCAAAGACAAATCAGGGCATGACTTTCTGTTTTGACAAGACAAAAAGGTGACTGTGATTTCAGAATGACCAACCGTGCGGTTTACGTTGGTTTGCCTTGGAAGCTACACAATATATACTAAGTATGAAGTTTTGATTTAATCTAATCAAATGAAATCATTTTCAGGAATAAAAAGGCAACAACCCATGCCTCCACATGCTGCCAATAAACATTAATTATGTTTCCCATAGAATCATCCAATTCCATTTACCAATAAAGACTGGGAGTCTAGGAAGTAAAGCACTGCAGTTAATTCGATGGCAGCAGAGCCTTGAGATTTACAGTGTTTCAGTTTTACTCTGTTGCCTGCGTTCTGGTTTCCTCTTTGGGATGCAAACTTGAACGCTTTCAGGACAAGGAGAATGGGGGCTGATATTTACAGATTTTCCTGTCCCAGTTTGGTTTGGAGACGAACGTAATGGGAGTTAACAGGATGGAAGTTTACACTATTTGGCATTTTAGTGACAGTCATCCAAACCTTGTCTCCTAACAGAGGGCCATGGCGCAAGTGTCAATAATTAATGCAGCAATAATGAATAATTGAATAATTTTCTCCCCCATGTGGTGCAATTGGTTTGAGTTATTGGGTCAGAAATACACACAGGAAATCCTTTCAGTTCAAATAATGTAGACGCTGGAGATTTGTGGGTCAATGAAGTAACTCTTTCTATGTTAAAACTTTCATCATGTGGGCAGTTTGTCTGCTGATTGCCGCTGATGGATCACAGGTGTAGAAATGAGGCTCCGCCCACATAAGCATATACCTGAGAACCAGAGCCAGCATAGAAAAACGCACCAAAACAGCAGACACACACTCGGATCATGACACGATTTATCCTGACAGAATTTACATAATATTAGAATCCAAGTTAAACGTATATCTCACATTAGTGTCTTAAACACAGCATACATTAAAGTTTAAAACAATTATATTGCTAAATTAAATAAAACTCTTAAGGAGACTGGGAACAGCATTATGAGTACAGTTTTCTTAAATATTGCTACTTATTAATATTCTTTCATTATATAGATTTCACAGAGCGTCATTAAAAAGTAATGAAGGAGGTCGACATGGGCTATGAAATAAAGACTAATGGTTTATTACTGATGCAATTTAAATTATAACCTTGCCCACAGCTCTGATACTAACTCCACCCACTGCACCACATTTTGAAATTGAATTGTCCGAGGGGCTACCAGGGGCGGGCAGAGTAAAAACACAAGCCTCAAGCCTTAAGACTTTCAGCACTGGGCTGTCAGGTGTCGACGTCTTAAATGTTATGTGTGTTTAACCAACACTGTTATAAAACCTTATACTTGGTCTGTATTTTATGGAGGACCACGAGAGCCACACGCATCGAAATAAAAATTTCTGTGCTTAATGCTTCATGAATTGTAAAATAAAATCTGCATTTGTTCATTCATTTTTGAATTTCAATTTAATAAACTGATTTTTAAAATGCTTTTTAAGTCTTCATTTCAAAAAACATTTTCGAATTCCACTTTAATAAACTGCATTTCAAAAACCATTTCCCTTTCCTGTTCGCTCAGGGATTATCACGTGGATTAGCAGTTGGATTAACAACTTCATTTTAAAAATCCTGCTGCTATTCAA
>VUQR01035225.1:111868-123828 GCA_015108515.1 Hemichromis elongatus | reverse complement strand
AAAAATATATATATATATATATTTATATATATATATATATATATATATTTTTTAATATATATATATATATAAAAAAATATATTTATATATATATTTATATATATATATATTTATATATATATATATAAGAATGGAAATATTGGTCAGTTGCAGAGCTACTGGCTACACTGGTTATAATACTCTTTTAACTTGCAATTATTCAGGTCTTGTACAGCAGAGGGCAGTAAGGCATCATAAATGGTGCTCATTTTTTCTCCATCGGAAGCTGATTATTATTCCACAAATGTTTGCCAGAAACAAGTTCTTTATCTTTGAGAAGAATTTTTTAAACTATTTTAAAGGTTTTTTTAGGTTTTGTCTTTTTTACTTTTGCTGCCATTTACATGATAAACAGGCAGGATTAAAAAAAAAAAAGTTCACAAAGCTTTTCCATTTGTGTGGCAGCAGATGAAGTGTTGAAGAGTGTTGTGACATTAGCTGCCCAAAGCAATTTACATAATAATATTTAATAAGCGCGGCTGAAGGGCGAACAGCTGCTGGACATGACCTTTCTAACCTACTGCATTTATCATGTGTCACAAAAATCTAATTACCATTATTAAAGTGAAATGGTTACTCAGTTATTTCACACTTTGCGCGATGCACTAGATATCTATGCAGGCATCCCTTACATTGTGCAGTGATTTAATCCCTTATAGATTGTAATTGTAATTTCAGCTATCTGCAAACAGCCAATTGTGACTATTTAAAGCATGCTTTGCTATTAAACACACTGGAGGATTTTTTTGTAGCCACTAGAAGGTCTGATCAGTTGAAACATCTTGCCGCATAAATTTACATATTCATTAGGAAAGTCATTTTCTTTTAGCTAATGTAGATGTTAACAGCTTAGAGGATTTGGGGCACACATTCACACCTACATTTTATACACAACATTAACATAATCTGTTAACTTATTGTAAGGAATACCAATAAGTTAACATTGTTGCTATTTAAAATATTCCGGTAAACCGTTTTAGCCCACAGTAATTAACTTTTTGCATTTTATTGCAATAAATCCATGTGTCCAGTCTTCTCCACTGGAAGTTGCTTTTTATACCAGAGAAATTCAAACAAGCTAAGCATTGATTGCCTCTCCAGACTGATTTTAACACATTATCACTGAGTACCTACACAAGCCACTAAGGAGTAGGGCACAAATTGCTTCATATTAAATGTAGAACGCTGATGGTTGCATAATACTGTCAAACATAATTGTGTTTCCCTGATAGCAGTCTCAGTTGCCTTGGTGGAAACGACTTTCATAATTATCAAAAGGAGAGATTCTACTTGCGTCATTATAAATAGTTTTATAAGTAGAAACTGAAGACAGGCTGTTCCCTAGATTGTCAGACTTGTTAAGTAAGGTGATTGGGACATCTAACAAATAAAGCAGACAAACCTTCTCACATTCCTCTACTTTCATGATAACTGGTGAGAAAAATAGGAAGTGAAAAGAGGGAATGTAGAAAACCCAACGTTAAAAATGGAAATCTCACTGGGATTTTCTTAAAGGTCATTTCTCTAAGGTGTGGAAAACATTCAGACTTTGACAGGTTTACAATAGCAGCTCTGCGCCTCTCCTTGCCCTTGTCTCTCCTGGTTTCACTCCAGGTCATAATGAAGGTTTCTGAGGCGTACACTTTATGCACCTGGGCTCTCAGACACGACAGCATCCATCAAGACAGCCAAAACAAGTTATGTTGTAATCGGTAATAAATAGGGGCCGTGATCTCGTTTGTGTTGGTGATTCAGGGGAGTTTAGAGATTTTTGCTGGAGTACTGCTGTGTCTGTTGCAGAGAAATTGACAAACTGTTTCTTGGTAAATAGTAAAGATTATCTCTGTGGGGAGAAAACGAGTCAGCTCAGCTTGCCATGAAACGTGATCATGAATCAAGTGGGTGACTTTACAAGTGGTTCAACATGCGTCAGTTTTACTAGTCGTGTTTTAATAGTAGCGCTGATATTGTCAAAATTAAGTAAGTTAAAAGTTAGCAAAGTAAAGATACCTTTCTTAAGTATTTTACAGAAGTGCAAAATAATGAATAACCCCTCAATTGGTTATCATAAATGCCTAAAAGATACACATATGCATTTCCCAATAACAGGAATGTAATAATTATAAACCAAAGAGTGTCTACAGGTAATAAAGATCACAGGAAGACCAAATGCATGCATTTATAAGAGCTCATGTTGTTATGTATAGAGTGATGGAGCCATGCTTCCCAGCTGGAGTTTTATAGCCTAGGAGGAAAACATAAATCTGTAAGAGTCTCCAATTTCCCAGTATCACAAATGTCATTTCACAGCACAGCAGGAAAACAAGAAAGTGGACCAAAACGTGGCCTTGTTGTGTCCCTGCTAATGGAAAAGTTGTGAGACTGTGAGATTAAGGCGTCAGAAAACCTTCCGCTGAAAAGCTCCAAACCTGCATATATATATATATATATATATATATATATATATATATATTATTTTTATTTTTTTTACAGAATTTATTTCTACATTATAACATTAACAGTACTCTGAATTTTAAGGAACTTGCTTACTCACTACGCTTGAGCTGCTAGTTTACCATCAGCACCAGCCCCTCGGCAACTGCTTCGGCACAAAGAAACCATAAGCCCTGCACAGCTGACACAGTTGGCACAGTCACACACACACTGCTAGCTAAATTGGCACAGTTGGTTATTCCCAGGACTTGAGCATCAGAACCAAATAACAGCTTCATATTTTTTATTTTTAAAACAGGAACAAGAGTTCATACTTTACTGAATATTTACTACTCTTTCTCCAAGAACAATGTGTCATTTATGTCCCTGGATATTATTATGAAAACCTGAGCAGAAAAACATTAATTGCAGCCATTAAACACTAGGAGCTAGAGGTTCACCAAGAGCTCTGAAGCTCAGTCAGAGTAATTTTATTCTAGGTATTAAGTACACTTGACACTCATTAAGGTTTGAAAGTGGGACGGTGGACAGAAGGAGGTCTGGCTGAGTGCTATTATTTTTTTCCACAGTGTAACATGTTTTGTCATTGAACAGATGAGTAGTGTACAAGAATACAGCCTGGCAGATACAGGCAGGGTGAAAAATACAACTTCAAAATTAGAGCCAAAGGAGGATGCAAAAAGCTTAAAATGTATTGACATGAAATGCAAAATGTTTATCTCCTGGTGTCCACATATGTGGACATCACATTTTGGGTTGTCTGGACCACAATACTAAATTTTGCTCTACAATGGCCTGATATCTTTGTTACAGACATACGTCTTCCTGCAACTGTTAGCAGCACTTCAAATGAGCCATATTGCTCAAAGGGGCACAATTGTTGTTTCTCATTTTGTTTTTGTACTCAGGAAAAATGCTGCTGTGTTCAGACACCAAATAAACGTCATTACTCAATTGTGACTTTATAGTGACCAATAGAAACTTAAAACAAATGTCCTCATATGTGGATATTATTTTTCTCTCAAACTACGTCAGGTGAAAAGATCATTCTTTGTTTTTACATTCATCGGGTCCCAATCAGCGCAAATGGGAAAGAGAAATTAAAAATGCATGCTATGAAAGAGTTTGGGTCTTAGGAGGTTAAAACACTGTGTAATCATTTGCAAGTCATAACACATAAAATTACATTTTAAGCCTCTTTCAGACAAAATTATATGATGCCACTTTAACAAAAACTTTTGATTTATTTTCTGGTTTCATTAGTCTGTTAAAGTGGCAGCACTGTGTCACTCAAACATGGGTCACTTTTAAATTATTTTTTTACACAAAGAGGGGCAGCACTGACTTTAGTTAAGTGTAACAATACTTAAAGGCAGGGGTCCCCAATCCCAGGCCTCGAGGGCCGGTGTCCTGCAGGTTTTAGATCTCACTGTGCTGTGATGGATCAAGGACACATCTAAAACCTGCAGGGACACCAGCCCTCGAGGACAGGGATTGGGGACCCCTGCTTAAAGGTCTTAAAATACTGCCCCCACCTTTCACTCAGGTTCACAGGTTTTTTCCTCGTGAAAAAATGTTTCAGTCATGTTACAAATTCGAAACTGAGTTGAATTGATCAGAGAGACATGCACAGCTATTATCTTGTGCCTGTCTGTCAATGTGATGTCTTGCAGAGCTATGACATTTTGTAAAGCTAAATATACATGTTACCTTGCTAGTGAGATTGCTGTTAGGTTGATGGAAAAATACTATAAAACATAACAAAAGCACTCAATAGAATCTCAAAGCATAAAAATTGGATGAGCATTAGTGGAAAATTGTTTTTAAAAAAAAAAAAAAAACTGCTGAGGCATTTCTGAGTGCTGCCAATTTTTCCACTTCAGCTCCCATTAATTGATCTGTCTTTTTTTCTGTGCCACAGCTCTGTACCTCTGTGTGTAATTATCTGTGCTTTTCATTTAACCAACACTACATTCATATCTCAGTAAGTCCAAGGAACCAGAGGAGTGCCTGCTTTGAGGCTGCACTATGATCAATAAGAAGCCAGTCAAAGGGAGACAGCATGAGATGCTCCTTTGAGTCTTGGGCACACTTTACTTTATAGCTCAGGAAAAAATATTTTAGTAAACTCATGCATGTTTTTCACAAAGAAATAATTAAAGAATAACAGGACGGGCATTTTCTAAAGCAGCTTTTGTAAACTCTAACAAACTTGACTCCTTTACTTTAACTGATCATAGATTTGTTGAAGTGATAGAGTGGGACTGCTTGTTAAGTGTTGAGTCAAGCTTAAGACATCAGTTGACCTACAACAGCCATTTCATGTTATTGGTGGGTTTTTTAACATTAAAAAGTATTTGTCTTTTCTGTAGGACTTAAAATTAGGTAAATGTAACTTCAGGTGAACAACAAAACATGACATATTAATGACATTTTGCAACATGTCATTCAAAATCTTGCCAAATGTAGATTGTAGGTTTTAACAGGGTAAGTAGCAGCCAGGTGCTGCCAATCAAATTTACATGATTAATTGCTCATCAGTAAATGTGAGCAGCTCTATAAAAGCAGAGACTTTGGTAGTTTTGCTGGTCTGGTGTTTGTTAGCACAATGTCAAGGACGCAGGGCATCAGCAGTGAACTTAAAGATGTGACTTTTGCATATGCCCATCAATATGGGCAAAGCCATTTCTAAGCAATTTAGAGTCCATCCATCTACAATGATAAAGATTGTTCACAAGTAAAAAAAAAAATAATAAGATTGCTGCCGATTTTACCAGCACATTTACCCTCAGATTGTTAAATACCAAAAGCTCAATTTTAGATTTTAGATGCCTCAGTTAGCATGATAGATGTTAAATTTCATTACAGTAGAGTTATAGCTTACTGAAAAAGTATGGCTTGTTTTGAAGGGTTGCCAAGAGAAAGCCTCTTATATTTAAAAAGAGCATGGCAGCACAGCGTAGGTTTGCAAAGCTGCACAAACCACAAGACTTCTGGAGCAATGTAATTTGGACAGATGAGGCCAAAGTAGAGATGTTTGGTCATAATGCACAGCAACAGGACTATTTTTAACCCAACCTGATGAAAACCAAACACATGTTAGAACAAACACTGTCAAACATGATGGTGGAGGGGTGACAACCTGGGCATCCTGAAGTCGTTGAGTCAACCATGAACTCTTTGTATACCAAAGTATTCGAGAGTCAGATGTGAGGTCATCTGTCCAAAAGCTTTCTCCGGAGTTGGGTCATGCAACAGGTCAGTGATTTCAAGCACAGCAGTAAATCTATGAAATACTGATTGAACTAAAGAATTAATGTGATGCCAAGTCAAAGTCCAGACTTCAACATGATTTAAACGGCATAGAGAGATTTATGACAGCTGTGTATTAATGAATGCCTGCAAACCTCAAATGAAATGAAGCAAATGTTACGGCCTGTGGCCATAAGTCTGTGTTAGCTGCTATGTTGTGTTTCTCTACTGTCTTTTAAGAATCTCTGCAGGTCCTTCCTTATAATGAAGAGCAGTGGGCTGCTGTGCTGATTGGATCATGGACCATGTGACTGGGTTCAAAAAGCCACTCTGACAGCTGCTGGGAGAGAGAGAGAGGCGAGCAGCAGACTCGGACCTAGCCCTGGCTTCCAAATCCTTGTAGTATTTCTGTATATATGTAAGCGAGCTGTTTGAGAGCCCCCAATCATGTGTAAAAAGTTCAGTGCTTATGCGTGCATAGGCTGAAGCTGAAGGGGTGAGCCGCCTTTTCTTTTGAAACTGTTTTCTCCTGTTTAAGAGCTTTGAAGCGAGGGATAGCTGTTGTCATTTGTTTGTTTTGTTTTTTTCCTGAGGGTTTTGCTAGTTTTCTCTGGAGGGACTTAGTTGGCTTTGATTATTATTTCACCCTGGAGTTGTGCTTCCTGATAATTAATAAAATCACCTTTCTTTACCCATTACCGGGTTCGTTTCTTTGGTTTGGGAACCAGGGCAGGTACTTGCCTCTCTGCTCACAATCTTATGTGCGTCTCTACACGCCTAGACTAGGGGTGTAACAAACACAAAAAAAGAAGGAAATTAATGGGACAAAATTCTCCATAATGATGTGAGAGACTGATAAAGTTAAACAGACAATGATTACTTTAGCTCACTGCTACAAAATGTGGTTCTTCAAGTTGTTGAATCATGAAGTGTACTGAGCTTTTCCACACACTGGTTCTGCATTTTGGCTCCAATTTTGTTAAAGAATAAAGAGATGGTGCAATATTTCATATGTTTTTGGTCATTTTAGGTAATTTTGGAACCTGGTAAGGATGAGATGATGTCAACATTATTAAAAAAAAAAAAGACGGTGGACTGATCTATCTTATCTGGAGCAAAACTCAACAATGGTACATCAGAATCCACACAAACAAATAAATAGATTCATTTCATTGACAGTGTTACTGAAAGACCAACACGCCTACTTTTCTGGGTGAAAACAGGAAAATGTTTTTGCATTAATTAATTCTCATGCTAATACTCTGATGAATGGGATGCTGCGAGTTAGCAATGACATTACTAATTGAAATGTTTCACTTTGTAATATCATAAAAACGGTATCTGAGCTATCTCATGGTCTTCTCTCCAGTGACAAAAGTTGGGTCTCCTTTTTCAATCAGCTTTCCTCCGTTTGTTCTTGCTTCTTCAAGTGTTTTAATTATGTAGAAGCAGTCCTTTCATCATGACATCGTGCATCTGTTGTTTTGATAATGTTTTGTTTGAAGTGGTGTCTCTAAGGCTAATGAATGTTTTCTCTCTTTGCTAATCAATTAAATCAGTCAGATTCTCCATGGAGCAGAAGGGTCAACATCATTGGGACTTTTGGATTGAAAAAATAATCATCCTTTATCATTCATAACTCGCAGCAGGAACGAGCCGCTACTGACTTCTTTCTTAAATCGCAGCAAAATCCACACAATCATTTAGTGTCACCACATTAAGTCTGGATGACATCAAAGCTGAACCAGACGCTTGAATAACTAACAGTAGATGTGTTTACAGCACAGTGGTGAAAATTAGTTATTTGTAACACAACCAATTAGCCTGTTGCAAGTAAGTCAAATGATGGCCTGTTTTCACAGTCAGTTTGAACTCCACGGAGTGAACACAGCATGCAATATGGATAGATATCATTTTGTAAGATGCAAGTTTTTGAAAGTGAAGCTGCTTAAAGTTCAAATATTGTCACCTGCAGAGACTTCAAGAAAAAAAAAAGGTCCCTTTGAAGGAGAAGTCTGTTCACAGAGCTTCGGCACAGCCTGACAGGCCTTTTTTGGTACATAAAACCCCAGAAAAAAAACTAAAACCAAACATTTCTGGCAGATGCACAGTGAGACAAATGTGTTGTACTAATCAGTAAGTACAAATGAGATATCATTTGTACTGGTTTCTATGACAACAACAAGAAATTCATATACACTGTGTAGCTTAGACCTGGACTGACCTGTGGGAGCACTGCAATCCTGGCATAATTTCAGTCCGCAATCCACCCTCATTTTGTCACCGTGATTAGTCTTTTGATGAAACAAGCAATTAGGACAGTCAGACAGGAAATCTGTTCTGTTTCCATTTCTTTTCTCATCTCTAATTCCTCTGGCTCACAGTCCCAGAGCACTCAGCAGAGCTGGCAAAACAACTTCTGGTGTTTGAACAGCTCAAGCATAAAGGATTTACTGCAACACAGGTTTTTTTTAAAAAATGTACTTTACACAACTGTAGTGTGGTTTGACTTTCACTTAAAAAGTAACAAAGATACTTTCACAGTAAAAGGTAATTTATTTCATAAACTTATGACAAGACCAAAATTTGTAGCTTGGCCAGCAGTTGTGCGGGGCTTTGAGCAAAATTCTAATGTCTCCTGGGCACACTCAGAACCAAACAGAAGGCAATAACCAATCAGGTGAGAGACACAGACACAATGAAGTGGACTCATGTGGCTGAGATTATTTGGTACACTTGTGGTTTTGGAAAGCCAAACCTTTCACTCGCTGTATTATGTATTCATTTTAGTATTTTTTGTTTTGTTTTGTTTTTTTGTATGGCGGCTCTAGAGGTGGCGTTGTATTTTTTTATTATTATTATTGATTTAATGGTTCTCCCACAACCCTTCCTGTAGTGAAGCTTAAAAGAGATGATTGCCCACAAATCTGTAACAGTGCCTGTTTGTTTACCAAGTGCTAGCTGACACTTAGTTTAGAATTAATATACTATCAGGTATTTCAGTCCTTTTTTTATTTGCCATTTCAGAATTGATTTAATCTAGCCTCTCACTGTTTGTAGTGGTGGGCTGAGTGCTTGCTGTTTTCTGATGGTGCCACATTTTATTAATGTGGTGTTTTGATGATGTATTTCTCTTATGATTGGGTGGCTAGCTTCCCTGTCTGTACTACGACATTCTACTGCTCTACCTTCCCTCTCTTTCTTAGACTCATTTAATCGATAGTCAATTGGGGCTGATAACCCACATAGACTGCTATGGCCTCATTAATAAAGTGCCCATGGTAACATGGGGCATACTGACAAGCTACCATATTCACCATCTTAGTTAATGATGCTAGAATGAAAAGCCTAATGAACAACTGAGGCTGACCACTGACAGTCCTTAAGCTTTGCTGGTAGCATTACATTAATATGAAATTTTACCATGAAAACAAAACGTGGAAAAAGGTCCTCTTTTTTAACATCTAAGGGCAAGTTTGTTTGTTTGTTTTTGTTTGTTTTTTAGAATGCTGGAAACATTGCTCCGATTCTGTTTTTGGTCCATATTGACATAGTTCCTGCAGATTTGTTGGCACCCATGAAGCTTATCTCCACCACATTCCAATCACGCTCTGTCTGGTGACTGTGGAGGACCTAAGAATACAGTGAACATGTTCACATTCAAGAAACCAGTTTGAGATGATTTGACCTTTAAGACGCGATGTGTTACTTTGCTGGAAGCAGTCGTCAGAAAATGGGCACACGGTGGTCGTAAAGGGATGCACATGTTCAGCAACAATACTCAGGTGATTATAGAGATGGGTGTGGGAAAATCCAAGTAGAGCAGCAGTTTCTAGTATATTCATGTTTTTATTTGGAATCAGAAGTTAGAACTTAAGAGTACAGTAATATCTCCTCAAGACAGACTTCTAGTTTGGAAAGTTAGAGCAGTCACACCAACCCCAACTTCACAATCCAAGATGGCACCAGTCCATGTAAACAGTATTAAACCTCAAAAACTTGTAATCTGTAAAGCCATTGTTGTATGTTTGTGACTTTCTAAATAAGCCACATTCAGAACACTGACCAGGCTCTATCAATGAACATGCTGCAGTGTTGATTTTGAGTGTAAAAACACAACTATTACTGGAGATGCATGAATAGTTCAAAAGAAATCTACCCTGCCACAGTCAAGAGTCACTTAAAACACATTTCTTCCCAACCAGTCCTGCTTCTTTCAGTTCGGTAGCTCAGCTAAACCATTAAATGAGAACTTGCTAGCTACCGAGCTTGCTAGCTTGTAGAAGAAGCTAACACCCCAAATGTGTCTGGTAACAATTCAACAGTGAACAAAACTTAAATTTCCTACTAAATACTTTTCACCTTTAATAGTGATTTTCTTGTTGTTATATATGATGCCTCATTTCAGAAGAGTTTAAAGTTGTGTACAAAGAGAGACAAGGTAACAAATTCAATGCACCAATTTAGTCTCATTTAATGTGGTGCTGTCAAATATTACATCCTGAGTAAAGCCCACATGACTGATGTATTGAAATTGTTGTGAACAAATTGTCTGTCAATTCATTACTTCCTGCTGGTAAAAACTCAGAGCAGAGTTGACTGACAATGACAAGTAATGTGATAAAAATAAGTACAACTGTGTGTAACAGAACTTCCTATGATACCAAATATCAGTCAAAGGAGACACTTTGAAATCACCTGTGCTCAGGTGATTAGATGTCTGTGGGATTTTGTATTATTTTGTATGCGTTCTGTCTTTAAAGTTGTATATTGGTTGCATCAAAGCGCTTCTTCCATAACCAACTTCAGTCAGTCACGCCGTGCAGACACAGTTCAAATTCACCAGTCTGTGCACAGCAGGTTCCAGAAAATATAAATGCTCCAATGATCAAGAGCCAAGGTGTGAATGTGAGTTTAACATTTCACCTTATATGCACCTCTCATTTCCTCTGAGGCCATTGCTGTAATTGATCTTTTCCACTGAGCAAGGACTAATGAGGCAGGATCACAGCAGCACACAAACAACGCACAATATAATTTATACTGTAAAGCATCGATATTGAATGCTTGTTTTTGTACTTGAGCAGAAGACTAATAAGTTGGTGCGTCCCCTTGTTTTTAAATTGAATGAGTCCTGATTGATTAGAGTTGCTTGTCAAGGGTGAACACTAAAAAGGTTATTGTGTTTTTACTACAATGTTGCTGAATTCTACAAAGAAATGTCTAATGCTGGATATCGGTCTCAAACTGACTTTTAACAATTCAAAAAATCATTGCATTTCCTTGTAGACCACTTTGTAAAATGTCACACTACTCTAGTCCTCATGTTCTAGGTGGAAATCCATCCTGTTTTTTTTGAGGGGGGGTGGGTTTGTGTGAGTGTGTGTGTGTCACTTCATAGAGATCCATGCTGTTGCCATGGAAACACTCACATAAAACAAAACCTAGAGGTATTTCTGAATGTTAATCCATGCTACACCTACAGCACAATCCAACATTGATCAAACTAAGCTTTTTTCATTGGCTGTTGTTTTGACCTTCATTTTTTTTTATATAGGATGGTCATCTTAAATATGGATGCAGCCTGGAGGCAGTTTTTGTGTGTGCGTGTGTGTTTTGTCCACAGGTGTAGAAATGATGTGTCCAGACGTTTGGTCCAGCCTTGTTTCACGTAATTCCTTGATGGATGGTGGCTGACAGCAGTGAAAACAGGCTGTCAGAGATTGTGTTTTGGAACAGGAAGAGGTGGAAATGTGTCAGACTGATGCTCCTGGGGTAGAATCTGAATGTTATTTGATTCATTCCAAGCAGCACAGTGAGGGCAGACACACGTCAGATCCTGCTGATTTTCCTACTCAATGTGGTGTAGAAATGACGCTGCTCAAAAGCTTGAATAGTTTAATAGGGTTTGCATTTTAATTAGTGTGGAAATTCAGCCCTTTACTAAAAGAACTAAGTTGTTTGGCCTCATTGTAACATGTAGTGATAATCCATCCTCCCTCTGACATGTGCTGTAGTTTGTTTATAAAAGGTGGCAGAGGCAGTGGGTAATGCTGAGTGCACACTTGTCAGTTTGATAGATGGGTGGGTGGCCAGAGGAACAATTGATCGGGCGAAAACGAGCAAGAGGAAGCATGAGGAGCCCATATCTACATTTGGACATTACATCCTCAATATAACCAATACAACATCACCAAATCAAACAAATAAAAATA
>VUQR01035225.1:83082-103338 GCA_015108515.1 Hemichromis elongatus | reverse complement strand
TTTTTTTTTTTTTTTTTTTTTTTTTTTTTGTTTTTTTTTTTTTTTTTTTTTTTTTTTGTTTTTTTTTAATTTTTTTTTTTTTTTTTTTTTTTGGTACCGGTACTTGTTTTATTTTGTTGTATTTATCCGCAACACCTTAAAGGCGGTCCGTGAAAATATTGTCGGACATAACCCTGTCCGTGGCGCAAAAAAGGTTGGAGACCGCTGCTCTAATGGGCCATGTCCTCACTCTCCAGAACTGTGTAGCCCTGTTGGCATTTGCCATAGAATACCAAAACTGGCAGGTCCAACACTGGCACCCTATCCTTTTCACAGAGGAGAGCAGTTTGGGTGAGCAAACGGGAAATACGTGAAAGTTTCTGTTGAAGCCACGGAGAATGTTACGCTGCCTGTAACATATTCAGCATGACTGTTTTGTTGATGGGTCAGTGATAGTCGGACTACACTGTTTTGTGTCCTGGGTTCCTCCTGGTACATGACAATGCCCAGCCTTATGTGGTTAGAGTATGTAGGCAGTTCCCGGAGAATTAAGGAGCTGATATCATTGACTGGCCCCCACACAAGACCTCTGGGGAATTATGTTTCGGTCCATCCAACACCACCAGGTTGCACCTCAGACTGTCCAGAAGCTTGGTGATGGCCTAGTCCATATCTTGGAGGTAGATCCCACAGGACACTATGCATTATCTCTTTAGGAGCATGCCCTGATGTTTTTAGGCATCCATACAAGTACTTGTAGGCCAGGGGTGCTCAATCCCAGTCCTCGAGAGCTATCATCCTGCAGCTTTTAGATGCATCCTTGTTCCGACACACCTGAATCAAATGAATGACTTGTTATCAGGCCTTTGCCAAACTTGATGGCATGCTGAAGAGGTAATCAAACCATTTGATTCAGCTGTGTTGTAGGCCATACAAACTACTGAGTACCAGTTTGAGTTGCTGCAATGAAGTTTCAGCAAAATGGAAAAACCTGCCACATCATTTTATCCACTGTGATTTTCAGTGTCTTCAGCCCTGGCCCTCTGGCATCCTTTCATTCATTATACATTACTCAGTTCATATTAGTATAAATCGTTTTTCAAAGTCTTCCTTTAATTTTATGACTTCTGTATTGACCAAAAACTGCTGAATGTAAATTGATGGCTTTATGGTACAATCACGCTAGGGAAAATTGTGCTTGAACAATTATTGTGACTGTGTGCAATAAAATTCCATTTTCTTTTGCCTTTGAAATTGTTCTTTGAGAAAACTGCTGTTTCAAGTTACTTTAAGAGTCAAGACAATGATAAAATGACGAGTCACTGATTTCAGCTTCTTGAAGCTGTAGCAGATATTTCACCTTTTATTCACCAACATTGGTTTTACAGCTTTGGTTACTGTTTTTTTTGTTTGTTTGTTTTTTTTTGCAAATTAAGAATAAATATTACAGAATATATTGGTGTATAATGAAATGTAATGCATTGTTGTTGGTTATAATATCCATGAGTATATACAAGAATTTAAGAGTCCTATGCAACAAAATCACACCCAGTTTCATGAGTTGTTTTTCTCCCTTACATGCTTTTGATATGTTGACTATTTTTGTACTGTTTTGTATTATAAGATTTACTTATTGTGTATTTTCTTAAGTAACATCTTCAATGAGTGTAGATCAATCAGCTTTCAGTTCAAATATTTAAAGAACATAACAGCTATATAGACTAAAGATTTGCAGTCACAAGTAATCTTTCATTTTCTATTTTTTAACATATACACTTAAATGAGGAATAGAATATTGTTTAAAATTTCAGACTTAATTACTAAAGTTTTTAACCTCTACTTGTCCCCAGTTTTCTGTATTTTGCAGTCTAGATTACATCTCATGTTATTTTCTTGTCTTTATAGGTATCTGGCTATTCGCTATCCTCTACGCTCCAGGGAGCTACGAACCCCTTGTAATGCTGTGGTTGCCATGGTAGTTATCTGGGGTCTTTCCCTGGTCTTTGCGGGTCCATATCTCAGCTACTATGACCTGATTGATTATGCCAACAGCACTGTGTGTATCCCCGGCTGGGAGGAGCAGAATCGTAAGGTGCTGGACACGTGCACCTTCCTGTTTGGCTATGTCATCCCTGTGCTCATCGTGAGCCTCTCGTACACTCGAACCATCAAGTACCTGTGGACGGCTGTTGACCCTCTGGACGGCATGTCAGAATCCAAGAGGGCTAAACGCAAAGTCACCAAAATGATCATCATCGTCACTGTACTTTTCTGTATATGTTGGCTGCCGTACCATGTGGTGATCTTGTGTTACCTGTATGGAGATTTCCCTTTTAATCAGACCACATATGCCTTCAGGCTTCTCTCTCACTGCATGGCCTATGCCAACTCTTGTGTCAATCCCATCGTGTACGCTCTGGTCTCCAAACACTTTCGCAAAGGTTTCAAGAAAGTGTTCAGCTGCATCCTCAGTAAAAATGGGAGAAATAAGGTTCACGTGGTTCACGTAGCGAACACTGTGCCTGGGTTCGAAGCCGGCTCTACGGAGGTGTCACAGATGAACGAGGAGAACGTGCGACAGAATGAATGTGAAATGATCAACAGGCCGGTCGCAGAGCCAAGAGAAGCCACTGTGTCCCTGAATTTGCCCTTTCAGCAGCAGACTTGACAATTGATTCAGATTGGCTAAATCAGCACAGATTGCCTTTTGCAAAAGACATTGCAGCTAAGGTTTAAAAATTCACTATGGGGATATTCATAATTTTGATGGCGAAAAAGACGAACAGGGATTTGTTCATATTTGCAGAGACAAAATATTAAGTACAGCTAGTCCACTACAAGAAATGTTTTTGTTTTATCACTCACATAAACATATATTTTATATCCCAAAATGACTTCCTGTTACTTAGAAAGTTAGGAGCGTTTATTGTTTAGCTAAATGAAAAATGTTGTCAGTTTTCCCCGTCCTCACTGTTTGCCTTAATCATGGTTTGCACTTTAACTCATATTGTCATTCGTCACAATGTCTCATATTGTCCTAGCACTTTCTAGGAGCAGCACAGAACCTGTCCCATAATGTTATGGTATGCTTCACCTTTTCCTTTCTTTTGAAATGATCCCCAAAAATATTAAAAAGTTGGCAACTGTGGAGGGAATTTCATGTGAGTCAGCACTATATGCTACTTTTCTGACTTCAAACAGGCTTTTTCATGGAGGATTGGGGTCCCTCTAGAGCTCAGGCATCAAAGTCAGAAAAATGGCAATGCACAGCAAAGCAGTGCTCCTCCTCCATATAAAGACCATCTTAAGGGATTCATTAACATTTCCAACACCATGTTCAACTGTGGATTTCGTGTTCAGGTGCTTCAAGCCCTCACATGGCATTTGCCCAGCATTAACTCAATTTTGCTGCACTAAATAAAACATTTTGACCTAGTTCAACCTCCAAGTCATTAGGGCTCCTTAAGTGAAGCAGGATGTTATTTGGGTTCATTGTTTTGTATTTTGCATGAAGATGCTGTTCTGTCGTTTCAAGATATTGACAGGTGGTACATGTTAAGTAAAAAGAAAATCTTTGGTATTAGCAAAATTTGACACCAAGCTGTTGTTGGTAGAAATGTTTTTTAAAAACTCAGCATAGTTTCTTGCTATAATTGTATTTTGTGATTAACATATTCATGGCA
Organism: Hemichromis elongatus; assembly: GCA_015108515.1. NCBI lineage: Eukaryota > Metazoa > Chordata > Actinopteri > Cichliformes > Cichlidae > Hemichromis > Hemichromis elongatus. The sequence continues at coordinate 99,676 of VUQR01035225.1, read as the reverse complement.
TGCTTGGTGTTAAATGCTATATTTAAATAATTAGGTTTCTCAAAAAGCATACTTATATATTGAGATTTATGTATTTTAAAATGTACGTATTAAGTGTATTTTATTTGTGTATTAAAAAAACTGTGAACTGGTTATCACACATTTGCTTTATTTTTCCAAATGAAAGCACACCCACAGGGTGTCCTTCTTTTGTGTTGCTGTGTGGTTGTCTCCTACCTCACAACTGTAAAAAGCTTCTTTGTTGTTTTCTTTTCAGGTTGTGCAAGATGCCGTTATCACCTTGAAAGACTGAACTTCTTTAAAAACACAACATGTTTCTTCGCAAAATCATACTCAAATGTGTTTGCTGTAAAAGTTCCCATCCCATCTTATGGAATACAGCTTATTTAGGTATATCTCTGTTGTACATTTTAATAAAATATATTTAAATAAATATCTAGCAAAGTGATTTAAAACACAATGTATACACACTTTAAAAAATCAAATAAACTATTTTCTGCTGTGGAACTGTACTGAGGTTATTTATTAGAAGCAAAAATAAGCTCCAGGAGGCTACCACATACAGAGTGGAACAGTGGTTAGGCCTGTTGTTTGGGTTCAAACCTTTGTAGAGTTTGCATGTTTACATGTTTAGGCTCCAGCACCCCCCGCGACCCTAAAAAGGATAAGTGGATGGATGGATATATATATTTTATTTTATTTTTTTAATTTTATCAAGGTCCTCTGGTTTCTCCTGCCACTGACAAACATGCTAGGTCAGTGCCATCTATCTTTGCTTATCTTATACTAAATCTAAGGAGTCCTGTTTAACACTTGAGATAAAAAGTTTTTTTTCTGATTTCTCTAGCGCAACAGCAGAAAAAAAATTCTCCTTTTGCAACACTCACTGTAGCGTTAAACTGTTTGTGTTGAATATCTCTAATTGCCCTTCTTTCCCACTCAGTGAAGAAATATTTCATTTACTGCGATGCTTACTTCATAAAACATAGCTTAAAGCAGTTCAAAGAATATTTAACATCTAGGCCATTCAACTGAAAATGAGTGAGTGCTTAAAATTAGAGCCATGCAACAAATTTTTACTGTCATACTTTGTAAACTGTCTGAGTTAGAGGTTTCTGAAGTGAACAGGTAAGTGTGCAATAGCCATAAAAAACTGTAAAGGATGTTCTGTAGATTTTGTCAGATCTAGTGACTGTAAAACCTTTCTGATACAAAATCCACAAAAAGAGTGTGCATTTTCCCCCTATCTATATCACAGTTTGCCGTTTTTGAAAAATAACAACAAATCTAATTGTAAGATTATGTTTGGAATGTTTAGTGAAATGTATTGAGTGAACCAAAATATTTTACCGAATATTCTTAATTATGTTATGATGATTATATTAGCTGCTGTCTTTAGCTTTGTGAACAAATTGCCGTTTACCAGTTTTACATACAATGATGAGTTCTGGAAGTATTGCTTTTTATAATACACACTTTAGTGAAAGCAGAATTACCAAACTATGAAAACACCTTACTACAAATAAACCGTATTACTGGCACACTGTGTATAGTGTCAAGTATAGTATAGTATCAAAAGTAATTACTCTGCAGAAAAAAAAATCAGTTTTATCAGGACTAATATTTCATTATTAAGGTTTAATGTTGAGTTTAAATAGCCCACTTTAAGTAGCCCAATTTACATTGTGTTCAACCTCTAATAATGCATTAAAAATCACATGTCTGTAGTGGCTGTCACCTCTCCATCATCAAGGCTTTTATTGTTAACATGCTAAAGGTGCTAAAGGAGTTTTTTAAATCATCACAATGTAACTGAAATTTTCTTCATTAAACATGTTGGGCAAGCTTATCTGTAAATGAAAGCTTACATAAAGTCTAATTTTCAGTTTTTTACCTTTTTTTTAACACCTAATGCTCTCTCTGTTTCTACGCAAAGCACAGATTATAGATGATCTCAGAGCAGTGAAAGAAGAATCAGCAGCAGCTTAGCTGGCAAGTCAGTCTCCTATTAGTTTCCCTTCAAAGCCCAGAGTGTTATTCACAATGCACATGTACAAACAACCAGAAAGGCTGCTGACCTCACAGCTTGAGCAGCACCAGCTTTTGTTAAATTAAAGAAAACAGACATGAGAAAAAAAAAAGAAGATGCAATAGATTTTTAATGGCTGCCACAAAATGGCAGCAACAAGTTTTATGATAGAACAGCGGTAAATATGCAAGAACAGGGATTACTTTTAACTTTGTAGGTTTTAATTGATGTTACTGTTTCGTTTTCAGTGGGGAAGCATTGCTAGGCTTGCTTGCCCTGTAAGAATGCTACTGCTAAGAAGAGGATTATAGATGTACATTTTATATTAATTCATAGTTAAATATATTAACTTTATATTGTAGCAGAATATTAGAGCTTCACATTTTTTAGTTTTGTACTTTGATTTAATTTTGAGGGAGAGTTTCCCAAATGCAACAATTTAATGTGCAGTCTTTTCCAGGAAGACACTCCTAGCTTAGAAACTCAACGGTCCATATCTGTTCTCTTCCACAGGGACAGAAAAATCCATTTGGTTTTCAACTGTGTTCACTTGCTGCTGTATGTTGTTAATTGCTGTTTTGCTGCTGGAGTAAGAGATATTAACAAACACATGCGGCATACCAGAGGAGTTTCCCAAGAGACCACTGTTTCACTGAAAATAAAGGGCAAAGCCAGAGGCATTACAGGCAATGTTGTATTTTGAATAAAAGCTACTAATGAATCAATGAAGGGGTAAACCAGTCAGTATACTGGAATGTTGTAAAGATGTTGTAGAGACATTAGGCATTCCACTCAAGACTTAGCTACAGATGTCTGCTGAGCAATCTAAAAGAACTGTTAGGTTCACAATGATAAGTACATCTTGGATAATAAAGTGCAACAAGACACTATCAGCTATTTAAATCCTTCGGTAGAACAAGAGCGAATACATTATTGTATCAATTTGTTGCGAATATATATACATTTCAGTTAAAAGGGTACAATTCAACACAATATATCAAATTATATTTTTGGACTGAACCAGTCCATGTTCTTGCACATATCTAGAATAATTAATTTTCCTCAGTCAGTGAGATAAAGTTTAAATCAAATGCTTCAACACTTAAACACTGTTACAGTTCTTACAGTATTTTATTATACATGTTTTATTCCCTCTAGGAGCAGCTTATTCTGGTGTCGAGAACTCAAGGAAAAACATTGTATTGTAATCCACTGACCTCCAAAACAGATATCCAGCTACTCATGGCATTAACTCAACAAGATGTTGGAACCTTTCCGCGGAGATTTTATTGGATATGCATTACTCGGTTGCTGCAAATATATGGCTACACATCCATGAACTTATTCAGCCACTTTCCACGAGTGCTCTACTTGACTGAAATCATCTGATGTCATCATCTTCAAAAACTGTTTTGAGATGATTTAATCTTTGTGAAATGCAAAAAGAAGATGGACACATTGTTGTGATAAAAAGAAAGGACAAAGAAAGGACATGGTCAGCAACAATACAATACTATATACTGCTGTATATAAATAATGCTGAGTTAATACTAAGGGGCCCAAATTTAATAAGAAATATTCCCCACACCATTATATCACAATCAGCAAACTGAACTGTGAATATGAGGCAGGAGGGATTTATGGTTTCAGTTTGTTAACACCAAATTCTGAATCTACAATCAAGATTTTGTGCCTACATGCATTGAACTTATCTTAACAAGCAATTGAACTGGTGTGCCTAATAAAGTGGCTAGTGAGTGTATATATAGAGAGTAAGTGGTGTAACTTTTTTAACACTGTAATTTAAGGTCAGAGAGAAGCATATTTTATATCAGAATCTCAGACACACACAAATATACACTTTTGGGTGAAATTTTTCAAAAGCTGTCGTCACAAAAAAAACAGGTTTTTGTAAAAAGTATTTTACACCTGTGTTCTTTTCTGCCTTCTCAGCCTTATTAAGCTGAAGACAAAAGTGTCAACACTTCCAACAGCTTCTTTAATGTAGAAGATTACTACAGATGCGCTATTACTGATGGAGCAATGCTTTAAAAGAAAAAAAAAAAACACCTCTTACCTGCAGATGACTAAATGCGTAGCTACAAAGTGGGATCACTGTGGGTGTCTCTTTTAGTGAATGATAATGCTTCATGCTAGAAAGATGCACAAATTAGCCCTCTTAGGTTGGAAATGATTCAAGGAAAGTTATACTTACGTCACTGACAACCTTGACAGTGTTTGTGATGGTTTTATGGTTGCTTTGGAAACCACTCTGCAGTTTGTGTAGAGGTTGCTTAAGGATAACATTATATTGCAGTTGCAGTTTTACAGCTCCTTTTTTTCAGAAACTACAAAACCTCTTCAGGTCAGTGCTTCTTCTTCGAAAGGTTTGTTTTAAGTTTGTTTTTTTTTTAGTTTATTTTATTTCATTTGGCTAGTTAACTTACTGAATGTGAGCAGTTTGTAACTCTAAGACTCAGTGAGTCAACATTTATTAGCCCAAAGACATGGAAAATGTATAATCTTACATCATAAGGACAAAGAGGCAATGTTAAAATAAATAAATAAATAAATAAATAAATAAAACAATAAAACCTGAATTAAAATGACTAAAGAAATAAAATATGATCTGGAGATTGATTTCTTTCTGATGACCACAGATATTGGAAAAATATCAAGTTTAGGGTTAAATTTGAATTAAACAACATCCAGTTATAAAATAAAAATTCACTTGCTGCAGATGTGTCATTCTCGTGTGTAATATATATAGTCAAGGGCCCAAGCATTCAAAATAAATACTGGCAGAATTTACTATTTAACTAAATCAGGAGATGTTACCTTACCTGCTCTCAGCATCATGTTCATTTAAGCAACTCTCCATTCTATAAAATGCTGATAAGACTTTATGTGTAAAGTGACAAACACAGCAATTCCTGATAATCTATTCCCTGCAGGGAACTCGCTACCAATGAGAGCGAGCAGGGATTAACGCTTCTACCTGTTCCTCGCAGGAGATTTGTTTCAATGTTATTTTGTAAAATGTTTTTTTTTTTTTCGTTTTCTTTTTTCTTCTTTTTGGTCCAAGTTTGAGATGTGGGAGGAGATCGTCTGGTTCAGCTGTTCACTCTCTCTCACACAAATACACATATTATGCACACTAAATGTGATTCACATAAATCAGTGGTAATCGTGCACAGAAATTCATTTCACTGTAGTTGTGCAACTTCCAATCGATATTTTTGGCCAAATTGTATCCCAAAGCCTCAGCAATATTGCTTTATAAAACTTTCATGCCCACAAAACCCCTTTGAACTGAATTGAACTGAGCAGTGTTTGCATCCTCCATTCTTGTAATCTTCTAATGTTGGTGAACAAAGCTCAGCAGGATTTCCCAGCGAGATTCTGATTTCTTCACATCCGCAATATCCTTTCATTCTTTATACCCAGTAAACACATTGAGCCACTGCTCATTCTTCGTGTATAGCATCCAATATGCTCGTGGAAGAATATGCGTGTTATGTAAAAATAAGATGCAACAAATCTATTATTATCAGCACACTGTGAGTGCCATCTATGGTCTGCACCAAAACATTGCAGTTGTACCAAGCTGCTGCTATCTGAAGCAGGGTATGACTACCAGCAGTGACAGTGTGGGCAGCATTGTTTTCACCTAATGAGTCTGTGCATCTATGCATGTTGATAATCACAGAAAAATACGGACCTGGAGATGACTGCTACTACAGTAACTATTAAAAAAGTTAGGTGTGGTTGCTGGTGTATGTTTGTGGACAGATTTTTTCCAAGACACAGTCATACAAAAATGTGTAATCGTGATCAAAATAAAGGTCAAGTTTACAGATCAATGTGGTTTGACCCAAGAGTAATGAATAAAGGATATACTGGAATTATGTGTTCAAAGGATTCTGTGGCATTTTTTTATTCATATGGACTGTAGCTCCAACCATAGATTGGATATGAAAGATACAAGCCTGATAAATAATGATATGTAACAGATTTTTACCAACACACTCACCAAAACAGAGGCAAAATTGTTTATTATGTATTTATCTTGTGTATCATGCAGTACTGTAGAGCTCCAAAAGCCATCAGCACCTCTAATTTGGTTGAAAGATTAAGTAACTCAGATGACTAAGATCATAACTTTAAGTTACAATATCAAATGTTTTAACAATAAATGAAAGCTCAACCTACATACAGTTGCGATGAAGGAAGAAATTAGCTAATGTGATTTTTCTCTACCAGTTTGTGTGTTCATTTTATAGCTGAAATTAGCCTACTTTATCACAGGGTTACAGCTTTTTTTTTAAGGTATAACTCCAGAATGTGCTGCACTTTAAATGCTCATAGAAATAGTACAGAATTCTTAGCACCCCTATAAAGTTTTTATTTTTAATGTATTCTCCAATTGCTTTTAAATAGAGCAAGATTTTTTTTTAACATTTAGTCTCACTGATGCTAGCAGTCAATTGTGTATCTTTGTTTTTCTGGATGACAGCCTGCAGTCGTTTGTTTTAGTTTTAACAAGTCTGACACAGATCTCTGGAGCAATCCCAGCCCATTCTTCTTTCGTCAAATCCCCCAGATTTAGTGGTTCTCTGGCACAGACCTCAACCTTTAGCTCACCCCGCAAATAAATGGGATTTAAGTCGGGGCTTTGTGCAGTCAGTAATGTTCACTCTGGTCTTCAGGAGGCTGTTCTTCACCAGGAGCGACATATGTTTTGGGTCACGGTCATGTTAGAAGACAAAGCAATGACAAATGTAAGTAGCGTCTCTGTGCCCAAAGAGCTCTGTGCCATCTTATCTGACCAAAAGCACTTGGTAAAATTTTGACAAAACCTTTCCATTTCCTAGCAGGTCTACAAATTTTATTGTGCCATTTATGCAATAAAACACTCACTACTATGTAACCAGTTCAGCAAATAAAGATGCAACGGAACAATTTGTATTGAACACAAGTGCTTTTTTTTATTGCAAGTATTCATTGTCCAGGTACCTCAAATGGTTACCATGCAAGTCAATGAACAGAAACCGGTCCAGGGTACTGAATGTGACGACTGGGCTGCTGGTCAGGGGCAACATATTTACATTTAAAGGTGGAACCGTAACAAATACCGAAGTAAGGTCATGACAATGCAAAATTAAAGCTCGTCCCCAAATCCCTCTGAAAGTTACAGTAAAGACATCATTAGCATAGCAATAAAGGCACTCTGCTGTTTGTTATGCACATACTGATCCTAAATAAGAGAAGCTCACTTTTGGGACTTTTACAGTAAGACTGATAATAGAGTTGATATTTTAAAGGAAATAACGGGGATTTTAAAAAGTTGTATTTTTAAATGCACAACTTAACAGGCAAACAACAACAGAAGGCGAATGCACTTCATATATTAAACTGATTTAAATTAGAAATCTAATAAAAGCAGCATGTCAAGAAAAAAAAGCACGCATTCTTTAGACAAGGTTCTATGCAACAACGCATACAATACAGCGCTTTGAATTCAAGGCCCACCTGTCTTTATATTACACACTGCTTCAGTACAACGAGGAAAAACAACATAAGAACAAACAAAACACAGAGGCCTCCAATCTTAATGTCACCTTTGCTACCCTAGCTGACTTTTTCGTGTGAGATATTTCAGTATAAACCTGTGGCCAAAATAAAAAATGTCAGAAAATACAAACAGGTGGAAAAATTTTATTTTTTGTCGTGTAAAGTAAAAAGAATAGTAACAAATGTTTTGTAGGTCGGTGATGTTGATGATTTTTGTCTATCAGAAACCTGCAGTGCAAAACACCTTAACCACTGCAGTAAAATTGTATTATTCAAATATATGAAAGTCTAAATGTTTTAATATGAAAACCCTGTTACTTGGATAACATATTTTAATGTTTGCATATTATCAAACTGTCCAATCTTTTTTTGAAACAAGCTGCTGAAATCAAATCAATGCTGTTGGCTTTCACTTACAGCTATTTTGGAAACAAGGCTTCAACATTTACGAGCATTTGCCTACTTTTCTTCCTCTTTGGTTTAACGTGTCCGTCACAAATTTAGCAATTAAACACGTCCTGTCGGGCACACTGTGTGGCTGTTATAGGCCAGACAAGGCTATCGAGTAGACATGAGCTCCCTAGTTGGCTGGTAAATTAATAAGGGAGCGCACTAAGTTGGAAAAGACAAAAAACAGACTTGAAATTGATATTGGGATGCTTTTTGGCATCAAGACGTCCAAACAGATTCTATAATAAAACTTTTTTACCTCAAAGAAGCAAAAGTTTGAATTTTAATTGGCAGTGGCAGTTTTACACAAAGTCAATAAATAATTAGAACCAAAAATCTGCAAAACATTTAAAGACCTCATGCATTTTCAAATGTTGGCTGTATTTTATTTATTGATACTGGCTTTTTATAGCCTGACAGTTCTATGTGAAGTCTTTTATTATATATATTTTTTTATAATTGATGCAGCTATGTTTACTTAAAAAAACACAAATGCTTAACGTGGGGGTTTTCTTGGATTAAGTAACCAAAATTGTAAACCAAGTTGCAAATATTCACCTTGGGTTTTTTAATAACTTTTTTGTCACTCTTATTGCATCCATTGTCTCCTGTTAAGTCTAATTCAGGATAAAAGCAATGTAGTGGACAAATGTTTAAGAACAGAGCAATAAGCCACACTTACATGCCATATACAGCAAAACAGAAACAAAATGCAGATTACAATAAACAGGAATCCAACCCAATGAAGCTGCATTACTGTTTTATTGGATTATATATTGAGCATCTCATGTTGGTGAAATGTATAGAGGATATGGTTGGTCTCTGTGCCAGTCACCTATACTAGGGCAAACAGTGGCTGAGAGACTGTGGCAAAATAAAAATATATTGAAGCCACATGCAATGAACTTCTTGTCGCCTTTGCAATGGTTGCTTCAACCAGATCTGTGATGCGGTAAGCTGCCGTTTTTAAAGCAACTTTCGTTGCAGTCAAGTTGGCAATAAAATGCAATCTGTGATAATATGACAATTAGCAAAAAGGAGAAAATCTGTTGCCAACTACATACACAAAAATTTGCATCAACTACATACATTCAGAGTCCAGCCAGAACCTCACAGATATGAAAGACAGATTTCCCCAAAAATAGTGACATAGTTTCTGCAGGACAGTAAATTAACTGCAAAACAGCACGGGTGCTTGACAACCTGTCAAGTCCCCTAATGCAAAACGATGCAAGTCAGGAGGACTGACTCAGAATGCAATATGTTTGCAGTCTGTCTGCATTTAAAAATCAAGTGGCAAATATTTGTCAGTCTTTGCTAATCTAAACGCGACTGCAGTCAGTCCAACTCAAATCTTGCTTGGCCCCGTTCAAATGGCAGAGGTGATCGAACGTGTTCACCCACAGGTTGAGGGTGTTGCACATTAAACCACTGGTGGACCGGCTTGTGGCCATAACTACTTGCTATCCGACGGAAAACAAATTCAGTCCAATCAGATTGTTTTTTTCTAATTGCAAGAAGATCCTACTTTTACTCATGTGTGACCATAAGGCAGACATTATAATCTGTTCTGTATTGGACTTAAAAAGTGTTCCTTATGGGTAACATTTTTAAATAATTAATAAAATGTGACATTTCTGCACTGGGTTGCAGCAAAGTCCAGGGGTTTCTGTTCTCCTTTACTTTTTTTAGATGGTCTACACCAAGTCATTAGTATATCATATTACGAAAAAGCAGTCTGATTTAATGCCTCTAAATAAAGTTCTGATAAGCGAATTATTAAAAGCACTTTGAAAATCACAAACATTAGCGTCTGAAAAAAAGGAAACAAGAATCAGCCCTATCGAGGATTCAGATCGTCTTCACGAGGGGAAACGCTTCAGCTTTAATTAGGTTTAAAAGTTTAAATACTTAAATAGATATAAAATTTTTGCTGTATTTTAACACAAACTGTACACATCTGGTATCAATACATATAAAAATTACAAGTGCAGTTATTTTAGAAAGGAAACCCTTTGATAAGTCATTATCAAAAATACGTAGCATTAGTAGCACTTTTTGTTCTTGCTTCCTAGTAAACTTTACAATGCTACATTACACTCCAAGAAGAAAATAAGATCTTTTTTCTTCAAGTCCAACTTCACTGCAGCCGTGCTACAGTAGTCAATGACCACTACTGTAATCCTCCGACTCTGGATCCATCTTTGCAGAATCGCTTCTTTCTCTCCTCTGATCCATTCTCCATTCTAAAGCACTTCCTCTTCCCCATCCCCTTGCTCCTAAGTCCATCACACGCTGGCTCTCTCCTCTTTAAAATTTAGTCAACTTTTTCCACTTTGCCAATAATCTTCTCCTCAAAGATGGGCAGGATAGCGTCATCTTCACGGACCTCTTCAAACACCACCCCACAGTCAAACTCATCGCTTACCTTCTTGAAATAATACCTAAAAAGAGAAAAAAATAAGGTCAACTTGACTTTCTTTGATACCACAAGACGCCCCCACATGTTCCCCAGTAGCACCGTGAGCCTCACCTGTAATTTCCTTTCTTTGTTAGCAGTTCTTTGAACTGGCCCAGCGTGACAACCCTCCCTTTGACTGAAGTCCTGTAAGGAATCAGCTCCTCGCAGAAGTAGTACGCCACAGTAATGTTTTCACATGGCTGCTTTTTAGTAGCTTTATGTCTGAAAAGAGTAAAGAGAGAAACATTTTTTAGAACATTTGAAGTTCTCTCATGTCCACGCTGTTCAAAGCTACGTAAAACATTTTTCACTTAAAAGACACACAGAAGGGAAAAAAGTTCACATTGAAAAGAGTTTGCTGAGACTGAGAGGAGTGACAGCTATGACAAATTCAAGTTACTCAAAAAATTGAAAAGGAAAGAATCACAGCAATACAAACTTTATATAAGTCTGTCTGTTTTCTAACAAACTACATTTGATTTAGAGAAAGTTTCACATATAAACTTATTTTTGTACACAATTTATAGTCTGTGATTTCATGATGAATCAAGGCCAATAATCACAGCTGAGAGATGTCAATGGATAAACAGCTATCATTAGTCAACACGTTACTGTGGGAGTACATTTACATAGCATCGCATCCATCTGGCCTCTAGCAGATGGCCCAATGCAGGTGGTCGTTTCTCCATTGATCTAAACATACAGCTTTCATTAGAGGATACATATTTTCCTTTCGTAATATTACATGTCTGCCGCGCGATTTTCTCTTTTCTGAAAGACTTACGGATGCAAATTAGGCGTGATAATCACAATTTGCTTCACAAGTCCTCATCCTTCTGAGTCACAGCTGGTCGTGCTTTTGGATTCAGTGTCACATTTACCAAAGATACCGTTATCCACCTCAAATATGGTTCCTCAAGTAAACATCCATAGATCAAGTTACAAATCACAGAAAGATTAGAGAGAAGATTCTTGTGACTCCAGATTTTTAGTGGGAAGCTTCAAGCTTCTTTAATAAGACACTTTAAATAATCCAATAATAGTACACAGCACAAAGAGACTGAAAAGTGAAGGAAATCTAATCTGTAGAAATCTGAGGCAAAACTGCTCTCAGCTCTGACCTCAGTAAACACTTTCCTGATGAGTTTAGAATAGTGGTATCAAACATATGGCCCGTGGGCCGAGTATAATTGTATCAGACCCATGAGATAATTTCATGTCAGTTATTAATGGCCCATTGGTACGTGCAAGTTGAATCTTCAGCCCTGCTGAAAATCCAGGAAAGAGTGGGACTTTATTTTGATGCAGCCAATCACATGCAAAGACCAACTGTGACCATACCATTTTGTGAAACAAAAAAGGGGGGGCAGACGTTCTGAATACACCAGGTGTAGTGGTACAGGCCAGGTACACAGAATAAAACTCAAGCGTGAAAAAAGGAGCAAAACGTAAAATGAACTGCAACTGAGACTGCAAAGCTGAGTGCAGAATGTAATAAATAAAAGATGCATAAAATGATTCTTTTATTTTCAGCCATGGAGGACAAAAGATGTCAAACCTGTCCAGGCCTTAAACCTCATGTGTATTCTCCATAGTAGTTGAAAATATATAAAAAAGGCTTAAAGAGACTTAATTTACAATAATGAATAATAATCTATATACAAAGTGCCTTTGCTTGGCAGAGATGCAGAAATATCTGGATGTAGCACAGAGCCATGGCTAAATGAGTCTCACAGGCCTGAATGTGCGCTTGAAGCCGTTTATACTTATTAACTTGTTTAATCTGCGGCTTGCCACAAACAGGCACAAGCAGAAATTTTGGACTTTTAACTGATTTTTAATATTTTTTGCAGCTTATCCTAGTGTGTGGCCATTCACACTACACAAAGTAATTAAACAATAATTAATCAAATGACAGATAAGTTTGTTTTTCACTTTCTACTATAGATATGTTTGAACGACTACAGCTGAAAAAAAGGACAGTCTGGGCAATGAGCTAGCAGAACTTGTTTTTTTTTGTAATTTTACACATTTATTTATTCAAATTTAAGTCCAAAGAGTCATGCTGAGAGATTTCTTTCTTTGTCACAGGAGCCTTTTCATTATCATGTAGAAAAACGCCTAAACGTGGAACTTCTTTACAATGACAGGAAGGCGGAGTTTCACTGGTCCGGCCAACTTAAGAGCAAAGTGGGCTAAGTTTCACACCTCAGGTTTAGAGGCTCCGTCACGTTGGGTGACACTGAATCAGGTTGATTTTGTAAAATATTCTCCATCTGAAAGGATTGGAGGATTCTCCAGTTTATGCTCATGTGCTAATGAGTCGGGAATAACAAGTTTATTTATCAAGATGATGATGAGAAAACACAAGACAATAAGTGACAACAGTGGCCACGCCCAGCTTTTATACTGCCTGTGTGGGATACAGGGTTTCGGGTATAGCCGCCAGCCCGCAGTTGTCTCACTAAAAACCACATGAGTGCAGCTCAAAAGAATCATTATTATCGCTACTACAATTCCTAAATACTTCATTTTACTGTGAACGATTATCCTTCGTATTTTCTGAATTCTAGTTTTGCTGTAATGTCAGGTGCGTACTGGAGTTAACCAAAGTTTCAGGCGGTAAATGAATCCAAGTCCTCACAAATGTAACAGGAGGATTCACCCACTGGTAGTGTCACGTAATCTTGCTCTTCCTCATCTGTTAAGCCACTATCAGTGAAGGCAGTCAGACATCAAACAGAAATATGTGTTTCTTAGATAACATCAAAAACGGATCCTTTAGCTAGTCTTCCTCTCTGGGAACACAGAAAACCTGCACTTCTACTTCCTCTGTGATCTAATTTTTTTTTTCACAGGAACTAATCACCAAAAAATCTGATTTTTTCAGCCTTCAAGTCTGATCAATTTATTCATGAGTAGTTGAGGAAATGATATACCTTATACCAGCGGTGCCCAACCCCCGGGCCATGGACCGGTACTGGTCCATGAGTCGTTTGGTACAGGACCGCGAGAGTTGAGCTTTGGGTGTGAAATTTATGGTTTTCAGGGTTTTTATTGTTAATATTGTTTTTATCGTATCATTTATCAGCTTCCACATAATGTTATACGTTTTCTTTTTTTTTTGGGTACTGGTACTGGTTTTATTTTGTTGTATTTATCCACGACACCTTAAAAGCCGGTCCGTGAAAATATTGTCGGGACATAAACCGGTCCATGGCGCAAAAAAGGTTGAGGACCTCTTCCTTATACCATTAAAATATTGGCTGCCATATAAACTTAAGAGTAAAACCACTGTTATAACATCAGTAACAATACTGCAAAAGGCAGTATTGCAGAAAAGTGCGTAAAATCTGCTATTTGTTCGTTATTTTCCACTGACTACATGTCGCATACAATGTTAAAAGCTATTTGTGGAACACAGTGGACGTACTCGGGCTCGGAGAGCTCGCTGTCTGAAACTGCAGGTACAACGCTGAGCTGAGGAAAGTGTGCAGGCCTGACTGCTGTGCGACCCCTCTGGATCACCTCCATCACATACCTGAGAGACCAAAAAACCCCAGTGGTTAGACACAGACCGGCTATAAAAAAAAAGAGGACATTTAAACCCTTTTCAAACCATTTACACAAGCTTGTCTGTGCCATTTAAATCTCTCTGTCGACTTAGTTCCCAGAGCTGAAGAGGGGAGAAATAGTCACATAAGTATGACAGCAGGGTACAGATATGGCAGAATAGTATATTCTTTGGAAAAACTGCAAAACCAAAGAAGTGGATGTGAGCCATATCTGTTCTCTTACCTTTGCTTAGGCTGCAACGTTCCGGACTTCATCTTCTCCTCTTCGAGCCGCCGGCAAACCTCCTCCAGCTGAATGAGGGGGCTGGGAGCTGGGTTGGGAGGCATGGTGGGATCCTGGATGAAAGGGTGAGACGGCTGCACATTGTTCCGCAACTGGCCACTGATGCACGGATGCATCGACCCTGACCGCTCTGTTGAGCCAAGGCGGGATCCTTCATGTCCAACAGTCCTTTTGGACCCAGTGGTACTCCTATGATGAAAAACACATGAGCAGTTTATTTCATAAAATAATGTGAATCATGCTTATGTTGGCTTTACAATTTTTACTAAGATAAATTTTTAAAAAAACAACAAAAAAAACACTCGAGCACTGGAAAAGAGAACCAAGAACACAAAAACGCTGGGGAAGTAGCAGCATGAACACATGCCTCAAATGCTTTTGTTTTATTTAATTATAAAAAAGGAAAAAAATGCACGTTTCTAATCAAAGGTCATCACTAACCCATATGGGCTTCTCTTATGTTGAACCATTTCTTTCTGTCCTTCCATCAGCCACAAAAGGATCTTCTGGTTTTTCTCCATCTCCTCTCCAGGCCCCGGCATGTCGTGAGGCCGCACTTCCTCACCTCTCTTGAATGCTCTTTTACACTGTGTGCCACCTCTACTGCTGGAAAACAGAAAAGAAATAACTGATAAGTAGAAAACACTGGTATTTTTTGTGTGTTATCAGTTTTTCTTAGTTTTTTCTTTAAATGTACCCTGCATACTCCATGAGGTTGGATCCCATGCCGTCTGCATAGCTGCGAGACTTTGCTCCATAATGACTTGACTCGATGCTCCAAGTAAAGCTCCCGTGCCCATGAGTGGCTGAATCATCCTCCACCTGCTCTTTGGGCTTGCCCACGCTTGTGTGGTGGTTATGGTGTTTGTGGTGGTACAAGTGGCTAGTTTCTCCCTTGAAACCGTGCCTGGATGGATGTTTACCCTGGCCTGGAAGCCCAATCCCTTTTATCCCTGGGAAACCGTCTGGCGAGCGCAACTTTGGAGTGTGACGGCCGGTTCCTGGCGACTGGCAGCTCGGGGTCTTCATAACTCGCTGCACGTGGTCGTCCAAGATGCTCTCTGGGTTTTCTTCATGAGCATCTCCGAGAAAAGGACCACTGTAGGTGCTGTCAGCATAGCGGGGGTTGTAATTCTGTGAATAAGCACCAGGGGGAAACCTGTGACTGGATAGTGATGTTGCTGTGGCCATCATGACTTCGTCACCTTCCTCTTCCTTTAGCAAAAAACATGACACACACAATGTAAAAGATAAAACCTTGAAATAAAAATCTAAATAAAGATAAACACAAGATATAACACAAAGAAAATACAAAAAAGGCTAACCAATTAATAAATAATGTCTATATACTCAAAGCATGGGTTACACTAAACATAAAAATCATACAACAAAAAAATACAAAATATGTAAACAAGCATTTTATTTTTTCACCAGCTATGTTACATGTTCACTATCAGCACAACTGGAGTTATTCCACCAGGCTGCAGTACTTACTTCAGCCTGCAGATGGCAGGTTTAACCATAAGTTGAAATGCGTGTTCTCACTCCTAATGCAGCAGTTTGGAGACAAACTATGAATACAACAGTTTCAGTACGCAAAGAGCATATTTCTGTGGCTTCGTGTCATGACTAGTACAACTGCTACAAGCTTGAGCGCTGACTGACTGGGACAAAACTCTCTGACAGACTCGTCTCCGGGGGGGATTTAAAGGGTGGGGTGCTGCAGGCTTTCATAATAGGTTTTGATAAGCAGACGCTGTAGGAAGTGCAGGATGTGCAGTGTTAAATGGAAAGAGTGAATGGAGAATGCCAGTCAAGAATCGCATGGTCATGTTGTTATTCCTATATGGGGCGCAGGATCTCACGCCTCTGTTACCAGAAATACTTTAGTTACAGACACATAGCAAACCATCATAATAAAACTTCCCCATCAGAGATTTTCAATCATGACTGGATCACGAACAACATAACTTCACCTCTTCTAACTTGTTTCCAGATGTGAATGATCTTTAAGCTTAAGACTAGCATGCTTCACACATGCAGGCGCTTCACTACTATACAATAAAGCTGCATGTCTCTTTAAAATAAGCAGCATTAACCAAAAGGCAGATTTACATGAGCAATTTAAAACTATTTCTCCACCTATACAAACACATGCTGTTTACACCAAACCAAAATATGCAGCTATTTAAAAAAAAAAAAAAAAAAACCCCGCCCCCCCC
>VUQR01035225.1:27053-41277 GCA_015108515.1 Hemichromis elongatus | reverse complement strand
AAATACTCCACAATTTCAGGTGCTGACTGAGGAAAAGGGACAAAACAGGCGAACATGTCTGGAGCGTGTCTGGACAGAAGGAGCCGCTGGCAGGAGATTCAAAAAGGCCTCCAGTTCATCCAGTAAGTGTCCCTGGTTGTTTCTTTTTCTTCCATGTGCGACAGTTTTCCTGCGCCTATTTATTAGTCAGTTTTGGTCAGCTTTGGCAACTATTTCGATAATCCGATAATCATCTTATTGGTGTGTTTACACAAAAAATGAGTTCTGTGAAAGTGTGGCTTTTAATTCCACTAAGGTTTTGCATGTGATGTCATGTGCATATCGCTCAAGAGCTGTCCGCCTCATTAGATGTGATAACCAGTAGTGATCACATCCAATAACTCATATGTTGTTTACATATTTATAGCGCTGCCCCTTCTTCTTCATCTGCCTCCTTCACCACTACTCTCTTCTTCATCTCTATCTCATCCTCTTTCTCCTCACTCCTGAACTGAATGTGGGGTTTTAGCATAAGTATGGCAACTGTCTACTTAAAGTTGCGTTATCTCATCTACATAATGTTTGTTAGGTTTTTCACTCACTTGACGTGTCAGGATTGCTACACATTTAAAATGGCCGAAATGTTCATGTCACATAGTAACCGGTCACGTGTCTGCAAAACCTCAATCTCTCATTTATGATTTAAGATTCGTACATTAAAATTTTCATCATCTCTTCCTCCTTTTCTTCTTCATCCGCCTCCTCCCTAATCTCCACCTTATTGACTTCCTCCTCACTTCAAGCCTTCTTTGCGTCTTCTATTGATTTCAAATTTGGGCTCTTACAAAAAGTAAGAAAAGTTTATATAAAATGTTTATTTATAATGAGTATTGTCACAGTTGGTTATTTTCACTAGTCATTAGACATGCAGCCGTCCTGTCTCTGGACAGCTGACGACATGCGATTGTAAGCTAATGTTATGTCAGTGTTCTAAAAACCACACTTTGATACTGTCTGACAATGTAATCAGAGTTTATTTTTTAAGTTTACGAGTATTAGCAATGTTACATTCACTTTAAAGAAAGTTTTAGTAATAATGGCAAAAATAACAGTGCTTACTTAAGTTTAGGAGATCCTCAAATACTCTCCTCAGTATTGTTGTCAGAAGTGAGGTTCACTGACTCATATTAGGACATACTCCAGGTTAAGGCTGGAGGTGACTTGCTAATATTATTCAAATGTCGTAAAATATAGTGTGTAAAACATGTTTTTATTCAGAAATAGTAGGAGAAACATGCTGGCTAGCCACAGCTGTTATGAGGTACAAAAGATTAAAAGTCAGGCAAAAGGAATCTGTGACAATGATAGTTCATATCCTTGTATCAGAATATCAGATTACTTGGGTATTCAAACAGTTGCTTTTGAATTTTTATATATATACATTTTTAACATCAGTTTGAATCAACAAAATTCAAAGAAGAAAAAAAATCATTAACATTAACATATCTAGCAATGCAACGATACCAAAACATTTAGTAGTCAGCGCTCCATAGAATCGCATGATTCTCGATACTCAAACAAAATGATCATCTTACGTAGCTAACAAAACCACGTATTAAAGAGTTGTTGTAAAACACATGGTGGCAGATGTTTTATTTAAAATGCATATTGTGTTGACAGAGGCTGAGACTGAGACACAGACTGAAATGTTAGGATGTTTGCAGAGTAACCTACTAATATTACAGCTACATTAGATCAGCATTGGGACTATTATTTTGGTAAATGGATAATCTGCCAATTTTTCTTCGATTAGTCGATTATTCAAGGATTCTATCAATAAATCTTATCTCTGTCTGTGGGCACACCTCTTGTTCTAGGCTGCAGTGCCTCACCTGCTCAAATCTGCCCACCTGTGAATATCACCCTGCTGTCTCGTCCCACAGCAAATTTAAATTATGTCCAAGGAAACATATGAATTTGAAAATAATCAAATGTATTTTTATCATTACTCAATAGGACTGTCAAAGTAAAAATAGTACAAATTAAAGTGCTTGGAGGATTTAAATAAAACTTAATGTGCAAACAGGAAACTAGAAACGGCTTCATCAATCTAAAAGATTTTCTTTCCAGTTCATGAATTCACGATTGCAATCGACATGCTCTGAAGCGAGCTTCCTCTTATCTTTGAGATGATGTTCCCAGCTGTTGATAATCATGCTAAAGATGCTCTCTGTCATGACTTCAGCCATTTGAGAGGTGCATGAGCCTGGGAACTCATCTATACGCCTGTGCTTAATACGAGTAAAACAGAATTGGAAAGGACAGTTATCAGAATCACAATACTTTATTAATCCATACGGAAATTATATATGTTATAGTTTCTCATATGGTGTAGTGTTCAATGTCCATTAAACTATATAATTATTGATATGATCCAAACCCACAGATGAACTACCTAACATTAGGTGGAAGAGGTTTACTATTCAGAATAAACGCCAATGTTAATATGTGAGGGGGGGGGGATGTAAGAGTGTAGCTACTTCTGTTTAATTATTTACTATCGCATTTTACTCATTAGCTAACAAACCTTACATGGTGTTCACTTAGCAAGCATCATCCTGAGAAGTTTTCCAACAGGTAAGCTAACATAAATATTACTGTAAAAACCTAAAGATTATAGTACAAACCTTACCATTAATGAGACATCAATGATGAACTAAGTCAACTCCCTAATCCGATCCATTCAGAGTTGACGGCACAGCTCCAGGGTGCCAGCGTTTTAAATGCTCGTGCACTGCAGTTTTGCTCGAAGTTTGGTTTATTTGAACATTGGGTTTAAGAGTCAACCGTCATCCCTTGGTCACCCACCGTTGAATACAAAGTACTCCCATAGATGACTCTCCCTTTCTTGAGTTGGAGCAGAGATGTCACAAGAGCTGAACTACTCGCCATCTTCCACTGGTAGTTTTTGCTGTGCCATTTGTAATTTTTCCCTGTGCTTGTGGGCTTTCTTCCTAGTATTCTACTTCAGTATGTTTGGCTAGATTAGAACACTTGAGGCCACCTTCAGTTTTAGAAGAATTGTCCTCTCTGTACATACAGCGCCTATGGATGTTGGTATGGAATCTGAAAATTCTGGTGATATCCCTGATTTCCCCCCCTAGAGTGTAATACTTACACACAACTTGTTTAATCAATAAATTCGGCTATGTTGGGACATGTTGTAAAAAAAATTCATATGGCAGCATTACTCTGGTTTTGCGGCACTACAGTAGAGAAAGTCACACTAAGTGGAAATGAAACAAGTGCCTATATAAATTAGGCAATGACAAAGATTTCTTAAGGTTTTAGGCATGTAGCACGTGTCTGTATCATATGATATTACACTAATTTTGCTCTTCGCTCTACTCTGAGCCCCTCATAGATAGGCGAACTCTTTACCTTGTCTCTAAGGGAGAGGCCAGCCACCCTTTGGAGAAAGCTGATTTCCAACGCTTGTATCTGTGATACCGTTCCTTCGGTCACTACCCAAAGTTCCTGATTATAGGTGAGGGTAGGGACGTAGATCAACCAGTAAATCGAGAGCTTTGCTTTTCGATCTCTCGCCCCCCACCGTTCACTTGTGAACAAGACCCCGAAGACTTAAACTCCACTAATTAAAAACTACTTAAAATAGTTAAACTGGAATGTCAGATAACACAATACCCACTGAATGATTGTAAAGGAAAAGAAAATCTTGTCATTCTACCCCCTTGGTCAGAGTAACTAGCAGTCCACCATAATCCCATTGGGTTGTTATGGTCAGTTGGAGGTCAGAGAGACAGCTGATTACTGGTATTACTTTAGTTTTGTTTCTAGCTTGGTATTCAAGCATCAGGCAGACTTCCTTTATGAGCACATATTGTTTTAGAGCTGTGCAAAGCAGAGCAAATCTAATCAGTCAGGGGAATTTTGTTTTAAAACAAAAGTGATGCTTAAAATACTACGGTGAACGTCGTCACTGTGTCACAGTGGGTATAAAATTGACAAAGATGAATGAAACAAGCCTGCCGCTTAGATTTTTCACACAGATTCAGTCAATAATTGTTCAAAAACACAGCAACGAGCGATGTGGTTTCTTATTTTGTTGTATGCAGAGGAGATGATCATGCCTTGGTTGAAAGGACTGCCTAGAATATATCACCCTCCTCGTCCACTGTTTGAAAGAGGAAATGCAACTCTACATACCAGGCAGCGGCTGAAGTGGAAAACAGCCTTTGAAAAAACAAAACAAAAAAACTTTCTCCATGATAGCATTTAATGGCACATTGGAACCTTTTAGTGTAGCAATTTATCCAGCTAGTTTAATATTACATCTAATAATTGATGACTGTTGATGATCTTAAGCTTGTTAATGACTGTAGGTCTGTTGGTTTGTGAGCTGCTTGGCCAGAGATCAGTATTTTACTTGGTTTGTTTGAAACAATAAATCGTGACATAAACCGTACCCTGATTAGAATCATAATACAATTTTATTTACTGGCAGTCTCTGACGACAAAAATAACTCAACAATACAGTAAGACTATATCGATTGATAGATCAGTAGATCATGTTCACATATTCAAGGGTGAATGGTTGTTCACAATGGTTGCTGACTTGGTTGTCAGCACCTGCACACACACACCAACCTATCAAACCAGTGTCTCATACAACTACTACAATGCATCAAGCTTAGATCTGTTTTGTTTTGTTTTTTCTTTTTTTAAATCTTTAGTGTCAAATATTGCACGTGTTGTACACATCCATCTGATGTAATTTAATATGAAAGCTCTGCTATAACACGCCTTCACGTTTATTTGTATTGACATTTAAAATCAAGTGTTTACTAATCTTAAAGAGATTTGTGGTTCATAGTGGGGTTGAATTGAATTTTAAGGGGTTCCTACTATTATGTTCTTCATTACCAAGACCCAATGTTAGATTTTTATAATGTAATAAGACGGACATGAACAGGGTTTACATGGCTCACAATAGGCTTTTGGTGGTTGAGTATGCACATAGGCACTAACTGGTCTTTATATGGTTGAGGCGGAGTGTTGCTTCGCTTAACGGAAGTTTTTACATTTTAATATTTCTGTCCAAAGGAGAGGGTTTCATGTAGTAAATAAAGCCACACATAAAAAGGTTACAGTTGTCTTTATTACAAATCAGGTAATTACTTTAGACAAAGGTTTAATTTAGCTTTTTGGCGTGCCAGTTTTGTTTTTGTGTTTTACCAGAAGATGGGATCCTTACTAGAGCAAAAATACAGTTTTTAGGGTGTTTTACTGGGGAAAAAAATGATTTAATGGCTGGCACTTTGTAATTTCATATTTTTTCTTTCTTCTAGATCAACTCTTCCATTTCCTGGGAGTCAGGAGCAGTATGAGGTAAGCAATATAAATTTAAATGGATGGCGACCCAGTTTTCATCTTCCATCAACATTTGATCCGAGTTAAACAAATTTGAGGTCATTTTATTTTATTGGGTCAAAAAATAAAAGTCAACCTTTAATTTCCTGTATTTGTATAAAGACGTGTTATTATATTACTGCACTTTGTATGCCTTGTTTTATTTGGGTGTTTTAAATTTTCCAGGTGTTCATTAAGGACCTTGTGTGGAATCTGTTTGGAGAAGGAAACGACGTGTTTAGAGAAGGGGAATGGACAAAATCAATTGAGATGTATACAGAAGCACTGAGTATAGCAGACTATGCTGAATCAGAAGATATCTGTGTTCAAACAGGTTTACTAGAAAAGCTGTATGCAAATCGAGCTGCGGCATACTTAAATATTGTTCCGGTAAGTTGTGAGCACAACATCGATCACTACTCACTATCAGACTTTGCTTGTAAAATTTACATATTCATTTTACTAACAAAAATGTGAAGGAAAATTCTACCAAAAGTTGGGACGTGAAAAACAAGCTACATTATTGTTTGGTCTGTTTGTGCTGTTGGCAAAGTGATACACTTAATCATATTGAGATAGTACAGTTACAGTTACTGCCCATGTTTTTTGTTGCTCCCCTGCTCTGCTTTGTAATTGTTATTGTAGTCTGTTGGTAGGTGGTTGCTATGACTTATGGCATGCACTGTTCAGTTTTGGTGGATGTAAAAAAATGTTTTGAAGTTAAAATGACACAATGCTTTAATAAGGTGTCGTAGGTGCATAAATGTTAGAGGTCATTTTAACCCAGTGGTGTGTGATTGTTAGGCAGCATAATGGTGTCATATTAATAAGAAACTTCAGGGGCCTAAGATATATCTGTGTGCCAAGTTTGCTTGCTCAACTAAGTCACCAGAGTAATTTGATAGTGAAGGAATACAAACAGCGGGTTCAGTTTGAATTCAAACGGCATTGACAGAGAACTTTTCCTCTGTAAGTAAGATGGACAGATTCCAGAGGCTCAACGCAGCCTAAATGCGGTCCAGAAAGTGTAGCAATGTCTCTGGAACACATCATACTACACTCACCATATTCCTTCTGGGACTCGATCACTGCTCTGAGCTCATCCACGATATTGTCCAGGGTCCTCGCATTCCTCGTGATGATAGCTGGTTCAGATGGTTTATTCTCCCCCCTGTTTCACCCTCTGCTTAGCTCCTCTGAAAACCTCTAGTTGTTTTTTCCATATCTCCTCTGGAATTAAATTCCTCGCTCTGTACAGAAATCAGTGCATTCAGCTAGTGAAGATTCCCCATTGCCATAAGGATAACGCAAAGACAAAAAGTAGACATTTCACCTTTTGCATCAAACAGTGAGCAATGAAAATTAACATTATTTTGTGATAAAGTAAAATAATAAAAAATAAAAGCTCCTGCAACCTCCACTCAGTGCACAAAACAGTTTGTAATTACAGATTAGTAGAGGTGGATGGTGATAACCAAGTTATATTTTAAGTATTTCTTCCAAGTTATTTTACCTCTGTTGCATAAACGGATTATCTGTCGTTGACATTGACATAATGTTAGATTAAAATCTGCTAGTGAAACACAATCTAGCTTTGCGATTGGATGTCCTTTTGTATATTATCGGTTAAATGTGCATTAGTCGAGCTAAAGGCTTTTAAATACTAACAGAATTTGTAACTTGCAGTAATGCTACACTTTGCATTTCCAGTTTGACAGTAATGTTTAGCCCAAGGACCAATGGGTGACCTTAACATTAGGGGGTGGGGTGTTTAACTTTGATAACCAGGTCTATTTTGACCAGATATGTTTTGTTTTTATAAAAACACATCCAAAGAGTTTTTAATTTAACGCTCTAAATTGATTAGATTTTGGACACTAATTTAATAACACATGCTGCTTTTAACTTTGATTTTAAATTGTTACCAGCAATCTGTCATTTAAAAAAAATAAAAATTATTATATAATGATTAGATCTCTTGCTCTAGAGAAGTAGTTTCACATTTTAGGAAATATGCTCATTTGCTTTCTTTTTTTCTGATTGTAATACATTTAAATACAGATAGCATCTGCATATGACAGAGAATCTTAAGAAGTGGCTCGTCATGCTGTAAGATATTAAATTATAGTGTATGTAATTTATTAAATCCATTTAAAACTAGTTGAAAACAAATAACAATACACCAGAAAGGTGTAAATTTCATGCATCAAAATGTAACTTAGTAATGGGGGCGACTGGGTTCCAATAAATAAAAGTGGTGGAAAATCAATGTTTTCAGGAGAACATTCAACCCTACTTTCCTGTTATTGTGCTTGCCTGTATTGAATCATGTATTACATGGCAGTAAAACCACTCTGCTGTCTTCAGGGAAGCAAAGCAACACGCCACACCCTTACCTGAGTCAACTCACTGAACACGTAAAGTCAATTTATGACAAAGGAGACTTTAGTTTTGTGAACAAAGACCATTCTTCAGTATGACTATTCTTACTCTGTAACATTTTTTTTTTTCTATAGGGACTATATGACCAAGCACTAGAAGACTGTGAAAAGGCTCTCCGGTTGAATGAGGGCAACTACAGAGCTCTGTACAGAAAAGCAAAAGCCTTGAAAGAGTTGGGGCAACATCAAGAGGCCTATGAGGCTGTTGCCAAATGCTCTCTAGCAGTGCCTCAGGTAAGGAGGAACAATTTTAAACCAAATGTGTGGTTGTTTTTGTTTTTTAAGCAAACTCTGGTCGTGGCACCCAGTCACGAGGCCACCCTTCCCCGAGCCTGGTTCTGCTGATGGTTTCTTCCTGTTAAAAGGGAGTTTATCCTTCCCACTTTTGCCAAAGCGCTTGCTCATAGGGCGGGTCACAGGATTGTTGGCGTTTTCTTAATATTCTTGCAGTGTCTTTACCTTACAATATAAAGCGTCTTGAGGCAACTGGTGTTTTAATTTGGTGCTATAGAAATACAATTTAATTCAAATGGATAATGAGTTATTGATACTGTGCTTTTATAGTGCATAAATACTAATAAGGCCTGCCTTGGACTTCTGTGGGGAGTCTTACATATATGCCTGACAATGTCGCAGGTATTTATGTTCGTGCTGGTGCTTTGTGTTAATTATCTTGTGTTTGTCTTCCAGCTGATAGAAATAAATAAACTTTATTTGCCCCTGGTTCTCCCTTCTTTCTGGGGATTTATGTTTCAGCAGGAAAAATATGGCATATCTACTTTGTAACTACAAACCCCTCTAACGTCATAGCCTTACATACACATCCCTAGAAATGTAACTACATGTTAAGTTGGTGCAGCCTCCAAATATTGCGATTGGGCTGTTCAGCATTGTTGTTTCCTCCCATGCAGTTTCATCTGCGATTTTAGCTGGAGTTTTTAAGTGTCAGTGAGAGGATAACAATCATTATGGAGGACCACAAGAGCCACACGCATTGAAATAAAAATTTCTGTGCTTAATTAATGAATTGTAAAATAAAATCTGCATTTGTAAATTCATTTTCTAATTCCACTTTAATAAACTGATTTTTAAAATCCATTTCCCTTTCCTGTTCGCTCAGGGATTAGCAGTTGGATTAGCAGTTGGATTAGCAGTTGGATTAACAACTTCATTTTAAAAATCCTGCTGCTATTCAAATTAGCCACACCTTGGGATGTAAGGAGCTCTCTGATTGGTCAGACAGCTGCCTGCTTTATTCACTGTTACACGCACACTTTAGGCGCCACTTCTCCAACAGTGTGCATTGTGCACTGTGGCACCTAAAGTGTGCGTGTAACAGTGAATAAAGCAGGCAGCTGTCTGACCAATCAGAGAGCTCCTTACATCCCACGGTGTGGCTAATTTGAATAGCAGCAGGATTTTTTAAATGAAGTTGCTAATCCAACTGCTAATCCACGTGTTAATCCCTGAGCGAACAGGAAAGGGAAATGGATTTTGAAATGAAGTTTATTAAATTGGAATTCAAAAATGAATTTACAAATGCAGATTTTAATTTAACAATTCATTAATTAAGCACAGAAATTTTTATTTCGATGCGCGTGGCTCTTGTGGTCCTCCATAAATCATCACCTCAATATAAGGAATAGCAACCATAGCATCAACTTAAAGATTCACAAATGTCAGCAAATTCTTGAAGGGTAATCATGGAAATTGTTGTATACAAGGGACTTTGTAGAGCAATGAGACCATAGGGTTTTTATAGGAGTTTTAGGATACGACGTAACTATGGTGTAATTTTCAACTGAAGCATAAATCGCTAGTAGTTGGACGTTTTAGCTTGATGGTAGGTGGTTGCTTGGCCACATGGCCATGACAGATAAAACACCTTCAGGTGTAGACATACCTGTATGCCAAGGTTGTCTGCTTAACTCTTGATTGTGTAGGAGTATTTTGCAGACAGAGATCTTAAAGATTATTTTATAGTAAGAATTGGAGATCAGTTTTATAAAAGTTGTATTGTGCTGTATAAACCATATACCATAAGTATGAATATGTGCCGTTACATTCAGTGAATTTTTGTAGTAAAGGTATCGAAGTAGAAACCACACATGTGGGCTTTGAATCATCATAGATGATATAAAAAATGAAGAACATTTGATCTGTAGCCAGATATTTGTCCACCTCCACCCATTCTTTCCTTTAACCTCTGTACACAGGTACAGAAATTTTCTTTGCTTCAAGGACTGCAAATGTAACCTTGGATAAAAAAAAATTTCAGGAAAGCTTTGTGTTACAGCCGTGCTTTAAGAAGATCTGCTCTATATAGTAGTTGTCTCAACTGCACAATCGCACCACGTTTCTGCCCAGTATTTTTGTAAAAAAAATAAATAAAATAAAATAAATATATATATATATATATATATATATATATATATATATACAAATAAATAAATAAATAAATAAATAAATAAATAAATAAATAAAAAAAATGAATGAATGAATGAATGAATGGTAGGGAGTATGTCTGATTTAATTTTAGATGGACTCTCCAGTGCAGTGAAAGATTTTGAGAAAAAAAAAGATATACCATGAATAGCATGTAGGAGATTATTAATAGCTGTAAAACATAAAGAATCAAAGACAGTAACTGTCCTGTGTTGTTTCCCCAGGACTCCAGTGTCACACAGCTGACTCAGGACCTTGCCAAAACTTTGGGGTTGAAAATCCGTAAAGCTTATGTGAGGAGTAAGGTATGGATGCATGATGGAAAAGGGGACCTGTTAGGCTTTTCTGTATATCCGCGAGTTAAGCAGTGACGTACAAACCCTGCTTCCGTCCAAGCTCCTACTCTGTTCACTGAGGCTGTTCTCTTTTTACCACGTTGCTCCGAGTATTGTTGTATTTATTTACAAACAAGCCTCTTCAAAAAGATCCTGTGATTATTGTATGCTTCTGCGACTGTTCATTAGCACTATTCATCAGCGTCACATCTTCAGGCTTGGTTTTTAAAACCCTGTGATGTAACTATTCTTCACAAAAGAATATCTCTGAGGCTCAATAGTTGCATGACTCACCTCGTGTTGTGGATCGATCATCACAGGCATTCTCTTGACTGAAGTTTGGTCCACTTTCAGCATGTTTTTCACTGCCATGTAATTGCAAATTAACTTAACGTTTATCCTTCATTTTCACTCTGCTAATGCGTTTATAATCATAGTTCTGTAGCTAGCCACCTGTTAGCATACCATGCCAGGTAGCCCAACTTCAGTAACCCTACAAACATTGCTCAAGTTTAGTTTTCCATCTCCATTGATGTTCAAAGTGATAGCAGAGCTGCACGTTTTTAGAAATCCCTCAGTCAGAACAAGATGTATCAACTTTAGATGGAAACTAGCGAGCTGACTTCCTGCAAACTTCAGGTTCTGTTGCACTTAAATCCTGTAAATCCCCTTTTTCATGGATACCTGGATGTTGAAATGAACGTTTTATTGACAAATTTGGACCACAGTGATACCAGTGTCGGTTTGAGTTTGGGCCTGGAAATGGATAAAGATGTCAAACTTAGGAGGCAGCTAATATATTTGACATAAACATGTAATCCCTGCAATCCAAAAGTTCAGGCTTCATAGTGCACTAAAAGTTAAGCTAGTCAGGTATTACAACGTTTGGCTTAATGGGATGTTAATCACTTGCTTTGCTTACTGCAGTTGTCCCTTGTTGTGAGCCCACACCTGCTCTCCACCTGACCACCTGTTGTTTAGACTTTCTGTTCATGTTTGAATAGCCACTCAGAAGAAAGTTTGCTTAAAGGAAGAAGAGCTAAAACTGCTCTGTCCAAACATTTAAATGCTGAGCTTGGAGCATAATGGGTCCCTGGATACGGTCAAAACAAGTAAAACCACTCTATGATGCATGGAGGTGGTTTTAAATGAATTGCTTTGTTATTCTAATAATAAGGAAGTGAATTTATAAAAATATTTTTTTGTAACTTAACAGCCTGCCTTGAATGTTTTGAGAGGAACAAGTTATCAAGATGCGTCATGTGACAAGGTAAACAACTTCTGCCACACAACAGAAAATATGTAGCAGTAGTTTTCCATGACACAAGGTGATCAATAACAATTTGTATTTTCCAGTTTTCGTATGGCTCAGATTCAGTTGAAGATATAGAAATTGGTAAGTTTCAATCCTTGATAAGCTTTTTATTTGCATATCAAAAGATGTCAGGGCAAAAATCACTTAATCTGTCCACCCGTTATGTTTTGTTTTTTTTTGTTTGTTTTTTGTTTGTTTTTTTTAGAAGTGCCTCAGTTAACCCAGGATAGCAGTGTTTTGACTCCAGGACCAGCTCCCATCCAACCTCCGGTGGGAGTGCACCTACCTCTGAACGATGCAGTGGTGGATGAACTCCCCTCTACCAACAATATCTCATCTGTACCCTCGTCTGAACTTTCGGGCTTCGAATCTGTCACTCTGCCTGCGTCTGCACCCACGTCCGATCCCCTCCCTGCGCTCACATTCGTAAATGGGTGCCGACCCAGTAAGCCTTACCCAATTCTTGATACTAGTCAAGATTTTGATACGGACATCATTGGGGACGACCTAGATGATCTTCTGGACCAAGCTGGCCCCGAATCTACTATGGTTAGTTAGCAGAATCCCTGGTGAATAAATACGACAGTGAGTTTAGATTTGAACAGACGTGTGACTTTCCCTAATCTCCTCTGTCAGGTTATTCCTACGGTGAAGGGGCCTCTTCCTTTACCTGCCAGTATTGCCTCAGGCAGTTCCATGTCAAGTCCATTCCTGATGCCATCGCACATCAGTCCTTTTCTCCAAAGTAGTCCACATCAGTGCACTGTAACGCTGCCGCCTCTCTATCACAAGTCGGGATCGAGTGCATATTTTGGTATGGACACTTTTGACTCCATTCCACCACCACTGGACTCTCTGGATAGTCTCAGCATATCTGACTATAAACCAGGTATGCTACTTCACCTCTTCAGTATCTTGTAGTTTTACTTGGGTAAAATGACTATTTCTCCATTTGTATCAAATACATGAATAAGCATTTTTCCCTCCTACTGTCACAGTTTCAGATTATGCTCCAAGTGCATTCATTCCACAGGTAATTACCGTTTATCAATAATATCGACCCTTCACCAGTTCAGGCTTTGTTACAGGCTCATATCACATTGTTTTTCTTCGTTATTACAGATCAACAATAATGACACGCCAATGGGGATGGCTGTGGGTATGCCTGATGTGAAAGGCCTCCCTGCTGCTGTTGATTTGGCAAAGAACCCCCTAGCTGAAACGCATGAATTCAAACAAGCCTGTTCATTGTGCTATGTCAAAACTGGTGAGCAATTGTTTAGACAGTACACTTATTTAACTGTCTACTTTTTGTTCTGCTGTGAGCTCAAATTTGAGTATTTGAGGATGGGACGGCAAGTAGGGTTTGGTGTAACTTGTTTCTTATTTTGTCTTTTCACAGGGCCTGGAGTGTTGGACTACACACTTCATACAGAAGACCATAAATGCAAAAAGGATGTATTACTTGGCAGAATCAAGCATTTGCCAGACAAAACGTGGAAGCTCATTCGCCCCAGACCGACAAAAACTCAATATGTTGGACCTTATTACATTTGCAAAGGTTATTTATTCATTTATTTATTTATTAGTGTAAATATCTTTCTCAAAACCTGTTTCATTTATTTATGTTGATTCTCTAAATCAGGGGTGGGGGAACTCCAGGCCTCGAGGGCCGGTGTCCTGCAGGTTTTAGATGTATCCTTGATCCAACACAGCTGATTTAAATGGCTAAATTACCTCCTCAACGTGTCTTGAAGTTCTCCAGAGGCCTGGTAATGAACTAATCATGTGATTCAGGTGTGTTGACCCAGGGTGAGATCTAAAACCTGCAGGACACCAGCTCTTGAGGTCTGGAGTTTCCCACCTTTGCTTTAAACCAAAACATTAATTTACTTTTGTTTTGCCAAGAAATGTCTGAATTACCAAAGCTCTTTTTGCACATTTGCATGTTTACAGTGGGCTTATTTTTTTTTATGTCTGTGAAGGTTCTCAGTCATCCAGGTCATCGTAGTCTAAGGAGCTGTAAAGAAAAAGGCGTCTGGACTTCTTTAGGTTGCTTAAAGATGTTTCACCTCTCATCCGAGAAACTTCTTCAGTTTTAGGGTCAAATGGTGGAGAGTCCCATATTTAAGCCTTGTGGGAGTGTCCCTCGTAGAGGGATGGCCATCTTTGAACAGAGGCGGTGGTTTACGACACCAATTGTCTGCCATCTATAATCCAGTTCTGAGATCCCTTCCCAGACGCCTTAACGCCCACTCACATCCGGCGCCATCTGACCT
>VUQR01035225.1:0-27033 GCA_015108515.1 Hemichromis elongatus | reverse complement strand
ATATGATTTAATTGCGTTCACAATAGAAACATGAAATTTAAGTTAATTTATGATATTAAGTCATAGTATTGTATTAGTGGGAAACTTCTGAAAAATATGTCTGTGAAGGTTCTCAGTCATCCAGGTCATCGTAGTCTAAGGAGCTGTAAAGAAAAAGGTGTCTGGACTTCTTTAGGTTGCTTGAAGATGTTTCACCTCTCATCCGAGAAGCTTCTTCAGTTCTAGGGTCAAATGGTGGAGAGTCCCATATTTAAGCCTTGTGGGAGTGTCCCTGGTAGAGGGACAATGGACCCCTACTGATCCTCTACCTAATCACACGAGGTGTGAAAACGGATGTGGGTCTCAATCAGCCATGGTTTCGGGTGAGCTTAGTGTGAAACCTGGCCTCACCCTATCATGGAATTTCCAGAGGTCAGATGGCGCCGGATGTGAGTGGTCGTTAAGGCATCTGGGAAGGGATCTCAGAACTGGATTATAGATGGCAGACAGTTGGTGTCGTAAACCACCGCCTCTGTTCAAAGATGGCCGTTCACAGTGGACATAGATGGCTTCTTTCACTCCTCTTTCAAACCATCTGTCTTCCCTGTCCAAAATGTGAAATCTGAAAAGTACTGTCAACTTTGAAATTGTTTAGATGAGAGGTTTTTGAATTGAAAGTGAGATGTTTTCATTTCTGCTTGTGTAAGCTAGGATTGTCATCATAGAATATAAAATAGTTATGAAACATTGACAAAGTGTACTTGTACTGCATCTATAGTCGGTGGCATTTACTTCTGCAAACTATGGCACCAGAAATTTGACTTCCTGTATGCCGAAGGGTCACATACATCGCCAAACACCATCACTGGAAATGTGAGCAAACTGCAGCGAGCGGTAAAATTTGGGAACAACATTAAAAGAAGGGGTCTCACGTCCAATAATTAGCATTAGCAAATAATTAGCATACATAAGATCAATATAGAGTATGCCCCTTTACTAACAATCACATCCATTTTTTTTTAATTGTGTGATCAGCAGTTGCCATGTTAGTAAAACACATTGTTACAGAAAAAGGAGAATTAAAAACTACATTTGGAAATAGTAAAGGTTAAGCTAACAACTTAACATTGTCAGTCAACCGTGTTTGTGTTTGTCTTCCCTCAGGTCCACACAGCACGGTATCACGATGCCCTCCCAATGAATACCAGTGTGGAGGAACAGAGCTTTGCATCCACATGAGCAAACTGTGCAATGGGGTCCCGGACTGCACTGACGGCTGGGATGAAGGACCACACTGCAGAGGTATCACTTAAGGCACATTTTTATGCAAAAAAAAAATAAAAAATCCAAAAGAGTCACTATACACACACGGATGAGGATAAAATTTTTAGCTACCCAGTGAAAGCTTTTGTCAAGTTTTCCTCAAGTGCTTTTTGGGAGCAAGGGCATTTTAACATAGCATCTCTAAAAAACACTAGTTTTTCTTTAGAATGCATGAATTATTTATATTAAGACACAACAACAGAATTACTTTAATTTTTCTTTTTTTTTTTTTTACCAAGGTCAGTATTATTAGCCACCTGAAAAATTGACCTTTTTATGGAAAACTGAGGGTTATCTTCCAATTCACACACAGTATAAATAGCTCATTAAGACTTGAGTGCTGACCCTGGCAGTTTCTGTTTTTTATGAAGTGAAATAATGTAAGAGTCCAAAATTAAACTAGGAATGGAAAGGCTATGTTGAAAACTTATTGTTCTGTTTATCAGCACTTAGAAATGTACAGTTTTCATAGGGAGCTAATAATTCTGCCCTCATCTACTATATGACATATGGTTGTATAAGACTGTGCAGGTTAATATTACAGATGTGGATCTGTGTAAAACTAATGGTGTCTGACTTTTTGTATTTTAACTTATTTAATGTACAGTCTTCACGTATGAAGTGTACACACCGTGAAGCACCGCTGAAATCGCAGCAACACGTTGCTTTACCACATTCATGTTATTGGATTGTACTGCTGTCGGCGTATGCCTTTTTTCCACCGTTTTTTTAATGCTGTATTTTGTCCCGAGCGGCTGTGTGTATTTTTAGAGCTATAAAGTCTTTATATTTTAAATTAGGGAAGCAGTCATTTTGAAACCAGAAACTGGGAAGTTATTTATGATGACTCCAAAGAGTGGGACATTTCTTTTTTAAGAATTTGCTGATTGAGCTCAAAGGAGTGTCAGAAAGTAGAATTTAATTGTGCAAGGAAGAAAGAGTAAAGATCGAAAAGCCAGCACACATCACAAACCCCGCATCACTCACCTATCCTCTGGAGTGTTCATTAACAATCTTTAGTAATCGTAACTGTCAATAGTGGTAGAGTTTGACTGTGGAGGACACACACCGAAACCTGCCTTTCTCACATGCAGCCTGTACAAAAATCCCATTCCTGCTGGATGAAAAGATTTAATTAATATTTCATAATTCATTTCAAAGCTGTGAGATTTGACTTCTTAGATTCTGAATTAAATATCTAACCTCGCTGTCTTGCTCACCACCTCGCTCACCTACGAGTCCGTCCATCATTCTTTTCCTTTATTCTTTTCAGGGTGTCCCCAATACTCTTAGTTAAAAATGAGCTGGGATTAAATATTTATCGAAGAAACACGGAGAGAGCTGCTGGGAGGGGCATGAAATTTTCATGCACTTTCAGACTGGCTAGACTTCTTTAGAGATAGAGAGTGTGTGTGTTCACCTCATATTTGGGATGAAACATATGGGATGCCCCTGAAAGAAATCATTTTGATCCCTGTAACTTGGTTTAAGGGTTAAAGTTGGAATTGCATGTTTATTTCTTTTGTTATGACATCTTAAGCTTTTTTTGAGACGTCAAGTGTCACATTTAAGAGTCTTCTGACTGATTTTAAGGTTGCATTGTGCATTTTATGTACTTCAAAAATAAATATTTTACTGTGTCTGCCACCGAAGGTTGTTTACATTGTTGCCTGTGTTGGTTTTCTAAACTAATCTCAGTTGCTCGGCGCTCAGACTTGTTTTGGAAAATTCCGAGCATGTCTGTAATTTCGACTGTGGTTGTCCCAGCAAGTCTCTTGAGAGCAGCAGAAAGACTGGTGTATTCATAGGATTGTATAAGGATTGTCAGCAGGACAGTGGTTATATGGGGTAATTCATCCCTTTCTCACGTAAGGGTCTGGGGTAACCCCTTTAAAAATGCACAAACCAAAGAAATCTGCTGACTTGCGTGGTTCCTTCCCCTTTTCCCGCTTATTGCTAACAGATGAAGTTTATTTTTTATTTAAGAAATGCATTCGGTCGGTAGTTCAGAGGTAGGCACAGCACTGCGGCAGACCCGTGGGATTTTGTCTCGGAAGTTTCTGTTTCTAGAGGTGTTTTGTTAGTGTGAAGAGTCTTCCAGTGTTTCTGGGAAAAGTGAATCACTTGTGACTGATAGATCTCAGCCTGGTTTGACATGGCTGTGCGCTTGTTTGATTATGACTCATGTCTAGATTTATATCTCACGGCATGTTCACTGCTCTTTTGAAAGTTCTGCTGATGTTTCATTATGCAGCCGGTCAGCTGAGTGGAAGATGTGATTGTAGCATGTTATGTTTGAACCTTTTATCTCAGATGTGTACGTAACCTTGGAGATGGCCTGTGTTAACACTGAGATACTGGTTTTGAATGCTAGGTGGGAATATTTGCTTATTTCTTTTATGTTTCTGTTGTTACTCACTTAGAATAAACACAATTAAACCTAAAATCACTAGTTTATATATTTAGTATCAGTTCACCAGTTGCACTTTGCACTGTTGTTACATTTACTTTTTACTTTTGAGTTACCTAAGGGTAAGTCCAAACCGCATATAAGCACAGATACTTCATACCAAGAGGGATGGTGATTTGGGCTTGTTTTGCGGCCACAGGACATGGGCACATTGCAGTCATTTAGTTGGGCATGAACTCTGTGTACCAAAGTATTCTGGAGTCAAATGCTTTGTGAAAGCTAAAACTTCCCCAGCCTAGGTCATACAAAAGGGCTGAAGCACAGCAACATATTTGCAACAGAATAGCTGAAAAAGCAAAGAAAGAAGGTAAAATGTACCCAAAGTCCAGACCTCAACTTGACTGAAATACTATGGTGGGTCCTTAACAGAGCTGTGCATTAATGAATGCGTACAAACCTCAATGAAGTGAAACAATGATATAAAGAAGAATGACCCAATATTTCTTCACAATGATGTGAAAAGCTGATGAAGTCCTATCGGAAACAACTCTTTCAAATTATGGCTGCCAAGCTACTTAAGCATGGGTTGTGCTTAGTTTTTCACAGAATCCTGTGAAAACCTTTCTCACATGTCTGTATATGTATGTTTGAGTTTTTTTCTCTGTAAGTTTAAAACAATTATTATCATATTGGGGTGAGGCTTATACATTAGCTGTTAGTAGATGTTCGATCAATGACTGTAGAAAAGACGACAGTCATTTTGTTCGATACATTAGTTTGACCAAGTCTTACAATTTCTGTGTTGAGCTTTGAAATCTTTTACTGAACAGTCAGAGTTTGATCCTGAAAACACCTTAATGCAACAGCAGAACTATAATGAGAACCATTTGTACCTTTTACACAGATCTCTTCTTATTTTGAATAAAAAACACCTTTGTTTTTTTTTTCCCTCTATCTATATTTCTCATGAGGCCCAGTTGTTGTTGTTGTTGTTGTTGTTGTTGATGACTCTTTTTTTTAATCTGAACTTGTTACTTCTTTCCAGTTATTGTTGATTTGATTTATTTTTGAGGGATTTTTGGGTTGTTTTTGTTTTCAGGGACATGTTGAGGCACAGCAGTCAAGGAAACTGTAGATCATGTCTCTGTCAGTTTTAGTGTCCTAACTGATGATATAACTGAGCTGACTATAAATTTTTCATGCCTATTATTTATATGTTCTTCACAGTCGGGAGGAAGCCACAGAGGGTGAAATTGAACAATTTAGCAATGCACATCAAGATTTTATGCAGTTAAGCACCCTGCTGAGCTCTCAAAAGAGAGCGCACAATAGCAGATTCAGCAGCACCTGTGCCTGATACCTACAGGCATTCTCTAAGCTCTGTGTCTTCTGATAGACTGTACTGAGCAAGATGAATGGAGGCTGAGTGATCACAGCATAATATCTGGGCGACTAGTGATATGTTGAATGGATTATTGCATAATTATTACAAATCCCTTTCCCTGTTAGAACCACAGAGGAAGCGTTTTCAGTGCAGTAGCAATATATGAAAAAGGAAATAAACATGAATTAAACCTGTCGTTTGTTTTTAGTGTTCATTTATTCATCATTCCTCTCTTCCATTGCTCTTCTTCATTTTATTTCAGAGTATATCACCAACTGCTCACATATGAGCTGTAAGGAACACTGTGCTGTCACTCCAGCAGGGCCTGCTTGTTACTGTAAGACTGGCTATGAGATCAGCCCTGATGGAAAGACATGCAAAGGTGAGTTCCTATAAGTTCCGACAGTTAAGCATAAACCGCAAGTGTCTAATCATCGTGTCATGGCAGAAAAACAGTCTGTGATTCATCTTTCTGTCCTATGTGCACATTTTTTTGTGATAAACATGTTATTTACAAAGCTAAAGCAAAGTTTATTCAGGTTTTATACAAGCCTAACTAAGTGTGGGTGCGTCGGGTGCTGAGAAACATGTGGAGCATTTCCTGCAAAAGTCTGTTTTGAAAACTTCATTTCGGCATGTTTTTTGAGGACTTACTGGCAATGATGAGCAACACTTGTAAACCCCATTTATATCATGGTTATTTTTGAAACAAACTTGGTGTCTATCTACAAATCCTCACATCTTTAAGAAATTTGAAGCCAGTGGGAAAATGAAAAACAAATGAGAGATGTATTTGCCAGCTTAAGCAAACTGAAAGTAAATATTAATCAGCATTATTTCTTAAAATTATACTGTTAAGTTTTTATCCTTTTATGTTGTCCTTTCATTTCTGAGCCGAAACCTGTTATTTGGTGTATTTACTGACTAATAACACCATCTGCGGTTTCTTGGATTCAGACTTTGATGAGTGCAGCCTCTACGGGACCTGCAGTCAGACCTGTACTAACACTGAAGGATCCTACACCTGTTCCTGTGTAGAAGGCTACTTGTCTCAGCCAGACAACCGCTCCTGCAAGGCCAAGAATGGTGAGTACAGTCAGGCAGCAGTAGGACTGAAAATGCACCAGGTTGTCCGAGAGCGTATTGATGATCTCCTCATGTTCCTTCTGTTTACTCTTAGTTATGTCCGTCTCTCTTTCCAGCGCCAGTAGATCGTCTTCCTGTGCTTTTGATAGCCAATTCCCAGAACATACAAGTCACCTTTCTGAGTGGCACCACAGTCAATAATCTGCTGTCTACCAGCACCAAACAAACCACCGCCATGGACTTCCTTTATACTGAGGAAAAGGTCTGTTGGATCCATGTAGGGGACTCCCCCTCGTCCACAAACCTCAAATGTGCCTTCATCCCCAATCTGAAGAGTTTCACAGACGAGAGAATCATCAATATCTCCTTCAGCCTACACCGTAAGTACAGCACAGCAGCACATTTAATGTTTTAATAATTATGCTTTAAATGCTTTTCAAATTATCTAATGTGCCACATAACTTGCTCAAGAAATTCAGCACAGTATTATCTGCATAGTCCAGAGCATGCACCAGAAAATAGTCTTCTATAGCCTTCTCTCGCACTTTACTTACACTTTAATAAGGGAGTGTTTTATTTATGTTTTTGTATTGTAATTCTGTTTCTGACAGCAATTTAACGTGAAAATGTTTTACTGTAATTGCTCAGTGTAATTAGCTCAGTAAGGCACACTTTACACCACCTGTGGCTACATAGCAATCTGCCAAATCACTCGGGATCTTTTAAGCTTTGGCTTTTCAGTTTTCTTCTGTAGGCCTTTTGGCATAGTCAAAAACACAGGCATGCACTACACTCCAGAAATGATAATTAGACATTTTCTCTTGGTTCATATGAAAAGGAGGAGGAACATTTCA
Organism: Hemichromis elongatus; assembly: GCA_015108515.1. Taxonomy (NCBI): domain Eukaryota; kingdom Metazoa; phylum Chordata; class Actinopteri; order Cichliformes; family Cichlidae; genus Hemichromis; species Hemichromis elongatus. The sequence goes on along the minus strand of VUQR01035225.1, from coordinate 19,997 downwards.
GCATTTTTGTAGCTGATATACAGCAGATATCCATTACTAATTACTTCTTCCCCTGCTGCAAGGTGGACCTTGTTATCTGGATATGATTTAGGCTTCTTTCTGTGTGACTATTGAACATACATCCGTGTTTTTGGCAGATAGACAAATAAACATCCATCCACTTCTTCCCTTCTTTCTCCGGCTGGTCTTCAGATTTGAATATTTTTGTCTTGGTTGTGCATTTTTCAGATGGCAGTTTGACAGAGCTTGTTGTACACTTTCGGGTAATTTTATCTGATTGGTAAGGTCCCACCAAATTCAGCCACAAGGGGGCCACAAACCAGTGTTCTCCTAGTTCTGGTCTCAAGCCAACATAAACGGGAACATTTGTGTCACAAAGTGAACCTGGCATAAAATGTTTTCGCCAAATTAAACATGTAAACATTTGTAAGATTTCCATGCTGGATCAACTGAGGGCCCAGTTAAACTCTTGTCTGGTCCCGTTGGCCAACAGGGTGCTGGTGGAAACTGCTGGGCAAAGACAAAGAAAGGGGGCGAGGGGGAAGGCATGTTCGGGGGCAGTGAGAGAGAAATCTGCTCACTGAATAGATTTTTCTTTTGGTCCAATTTTTTAAGAGCTAAAGAACATGAAAGTGTATATCAGAGGGGTAAATAAATACTTAAAACAGACTGTAAACAAGCTAACAAAAAATGTCCGGAATTTGAGCCAAAAGCTGAGCTGAGCTTCTCTCTGCTCTGTGCACAGTGATTCACAGATATTATGGCAACACATTAGAAGCAGCTGTACTTTTCCATGGCTTAAGTCTCCCTTCAGTAAACACTGTAGAGTCCTTACTTGTGTAAAATTGAAACTAAAAGTCAAAACCTGAGGAGAGTAACTGAATACAGATGGGAGCATGTTCCTGAGAGTAGACAACCTGTAGATCCAGAAGTTACACCCACTCTTTCTTACTTTCTTTTTCCCCTTTATCACTTCTTTGCTTCACAACCTGTGTTTATAGTCATACCGTGGCTTGATTTTGGGCAGCTTGTCTTCTGTGAGTCAGAAGAAAACAGAGCCACAAAAACAACAATCTCATCTTGAGAAAGCCAACTGCGATGTCTCATTACAACATCTTTTGGAAAGTTAGTCGACAGGTGGTTTGTAATCATTCGTAGCTGCAAACATTAATCGGGGACTTGGTTATGAATCAAAACAACACTGAATTTCTCCCTCACTTTGCTGTTATGTTTATTTTCTATTCGGTGTGCTTCTCCCCACAATCTCTTACCATCACTTCACGGGAAGACTAAAATGAAAGCAAGCCTATTTTGTTAGTGCAACAGAGAAAGTCAAAGAAGTACGCAACATTTCATTTGTACTTTATAATTGCTGAGCAGTACTAGCAGAGCTGTAACTCGATGAAGGAATGAGAAGTATTGAAGAACTGGCTGGAAGAGATGGGAGGGCGTGCAGGACTTTTGATGAGCTTAGCGAGCAGACCTCTGGATATTGGTTCTGATGAGAAATGGAGGGGATCTGACACACTAAGTAGCTCCTTACAACAGCAGGGAAATGAGGAGTTTTAAAATTCAACAGAGGGAAGATAATGTGCTCACGAAGGTCATGACAAAATCGAATCGGTTTATTGGAAATAGGGGAACGCCCTCAGTCCGCTGACTGAATTTGAGCGGAAAATGAGAAAGAGGTTGCACATTAAAGACTTCCTTGTGTGAACTTTCCCATATTTTCACTTTACTTTTGATTTCGAGACTGTAATGCAGAAGCCACCGTATAGGATAATGTAGCATGTAGTTTTATTCCTCTTCTTTTCGTCCCCTCACATCTGCTTGGTGTGCAACCACTGGTCTCTCCCTCTCCACATTCCTTTTCCAAGTGACTAAAAGAGTGAATTAACATGACAGAAATGACTTGCACAGTGCCGACCGTCATAGAAAGTATAAAAGCAGAATAATGACAGACAGGCGAGCTCTGGTTTCCACATGCAACACACAATGTGGTGCAGCTGTCTTTTGGAAATGTGCTAGTTGTATACCAGATGATACTAGGCAAGCTTTGAGCAGGAAAATGAGGGATTTTATCATCACTCAGAGTAAAAATAAATAAATAAATAAGCATTTCTCTGTGTGTGTCTGCTATTGCTACATTTGTCATGAGCTCATTGCTGCACATCAGTACATCTTAACGCCCATCTCAAAATTACAGAAAGTGCCACATCATTACAGAGCTTGCCTTTAAGGATACAGCATTTGTGAGTAGTAATAATAATAATTATGATCAAAGTCATTCAAAAACAAGAATTATCACAGTTGCTATAATTGTGCAGCTGTAACCAGAACCTTACAACCGACTTGCCAATTTAAAAACCAGAAGCATTTTTGATTTATTTATTTTTGCATAAAGGAAATTCCAACAGCCTCAGCTGGTTTCCTCACGCCTGTCCTTCACGCACATGCACGCCCACACACACTGCGGTGGCTGTTTGTAGACACTGACACATGTGTGCACACCCACACACTGACAAAATGGAGCACTGGCTGCACTGAAGAGCAAGGACAGGATGTGCATGACAGATGATGCAGGAGGAGAGATGCTGTAAATGTGGAAGCAATCGAAGGGTTCTGCTTTTTCTGTATCCGTGTCACCATATTGTGGTTTCTGTGTCATTGTTGTTGATGGGGAAAAAAGGCAAAGAAATGCTGCTGTTTGAATGCATTTTGATTGCTAATGAGGCAAATCAAAATATGCTGAATTAAAGCAAGCGTATGAGCTACCAAATACGGAAAGATGTATAGATCTTTATACTATAATGACTTCTGTGTTCTTTGAACCTTGTAAAGAATATACAGTACAAATGGGCATGAGTTTTTGTCATCTGCCTCAGATGATGATTTAAAGGGACTGCCCATTAGAGTTGATATTTTTGTACAGTCTGGAAGGAGGAAGGAGCAGATTTACACTTACAGTTAATGTTGAAGGAGCCAGCAGGATCCAGTAAAAGGAATTAACATAGGAAATGACGCACATGTGATCAGAGTGACTCATGACCTCACTATTTTACAGATGAGTTGTCCAGATGTGGCTCCACCCGCAAACGCTGTCACTCTCTTAACTTTAGCCACATTTCATGTTGTTAACGCCAAAAAGCTGGAGCTTCCAAATAATATTTACATTTTACAATCTCTGTTCCTTAAAGCCTTGTTAGATGTACGATGATGACGGTCAAAGGATTTTTTTTTCTTTTAAAAAATACCTCCTTAACATTTTTTTCTGTTTATCTCAGCACTTTCTTACTTAATAGACTGTATGTTGTTCTGCACCATTTATTATATGCTGTGGCTCTTCAACCTTTTATAGGAAACAACTTTTCTTTTTTTAATAAACAGGCAAAAAAAACAACAACCACCAAGTAAACTTTACTGTGAGCAAAATGTTAATAAAAGAATCTGCCAAAAAATGACTGAGGTGCAAGCAAACATAAACACTAAAAGCTAACTAAACTAACAAAGCTGAATTAAGTCTTAAATAGAAATTACACAGAATCTGAGCGCATGAGGTAGAACACTTTTTCTTGACCTCAATGGAAAATGTCATGAGATGAAGCCAACATGTGTAGGAGAAGTGATAAGGCAAAGAGTCCAACTGCACTTAGCCTAGGTCTTTAACACCATGATGTCGGATATCTGCCGTGTTAAAACTACAACTTCTAGATGGACTACAACATGCACGCCTTATCTCACCCTTTTGTTTTGCTTCTCTCTGGTAAAGGATCTGCTATGAGCCAAAGTGAAGTATCTCTATCTGAAGTGGTTTCAGTTGGAATCTGAATGTTTCAATATGTAACTACTAAAAAAAACATATAAAAACAAAAACAAAGCCATTTGCATATTTCCATGGCACAGCAACAATATCTTCATTATATCAGGAACATACAGGCTCTCCTTCAGCTGCCTCTCACTTGTCTGAATTGCCACGCTGTTTTACACTGTATTGTTTTGGTTAGTACATTGCTGGCTCCCTCATTGGAGATGTTAATTTGAGCTGCTCATTGCAGAATATTATTAATATAAACTTTTTATGCAACTTTGTGGGTCACCCTGCGATTGCGCACCATGCTAATTTGGACCCCTTAATAAATCTGACCCGTTGCCAATAAAATAAAATGAATCTTATTTTCTTAGATTTGGCTGCTGGGTAGTAAAATTCCTCCTTTCTCCTTGTTTATTATTTCTGTGACTGAATTAAAAGGTTACAATGCAGCAGACATCACTAATGCAATCTGAAGGATACAGAACCTTTACCAGACTTTGATTCATTAATATCAATGTAAACTTGATTTGTGGAGCTTAGATATGATCTCCATGCAAGATAACAGTTGGACGAGAAGCAGATTTTACTGCAGCAGCTTGACATTCAGAGTTCAGCTGCGCATTTATCAGCCTGTTCAAAATTCAAACCATATCAGTAGGTTACAGCACGAAATGGAAAATGCATTTAGAATTAACATTTATGTGATCTGCGCAACTTTGTCAATTATCTATGAATGGTGGGATGGCATTATCCCCTTTCATGAAGGATGGTCCAGTGTATCTTCTGATAAAGGAGCTAATAAAGGAAGCACTAAAGCACCTTTCCTTAGAGTTCCTCTTATTATGGCTGCGACACAAATACTTCCAGGGCTCCTCTCTCAGTTAGAAACCATTTTATGGAAACTGACTTGACAAAATTTGTGGTACACACAAGCTCTGTCAAGGAGACATTGCAACATGAAAAACAAATACCAAACATATTTCCCTTTTTTAGGGAACACAGACGTGACAGAGGGAAGGACAGATGGAAACAATGAGGACACTAAGCGAACAAATATAAAACTGAGGCGAAATACAAATGGAGCACCCAGAGCTAACACTAGAGCAGCAGGACGGTCTAAACTGGTACCTAAGAGCTCAAATGAAATCAAACAGAGATAAGTTTACATTCACTAAAAATTCGCCTTTGATGCTTCATGCTATGCACAGGAAGGCTGATCCCAGAGCTGCCAGTAAGCCCCCCTCATCTTAGCTTGTACTCTAATAGCCAAAGTACCTGCTACCCTTGCACAACCAGCTACAGTCCGCTGCTTAGGACAGACACTGGGCTGAAATCTCCTTAAAGGGTCATGTGCTGTTAAAAGGCAAGGCAGTCAGCACATTTTTAAGTCTTTCCATTCAACACTGGGTCAGCTATAAGTTTCCTTCTCTCCCTTTTTGCTCCGTTACCCACCTCACACATTTTAGTTTGCGCAGTGTTTCTTATTTAACATTCAGCTTTCTTTTTTTTTGTGAGCCACATTATGTGGGGGTTTTTTTCTTTCGTCCCCGTGTAACATGCGGGCTGGGTTGTACAGTATGAGGGATTGGTTTTAAAGCCTCAATCAGATATTTGAAATTGACAGTTCTGAGGTCTCAAAGCCATATCCGCCGCTTTAAACGTGATGATACTGATAGAAGCACACTAATGCTTCCTTCTGTTACCGGTGTAGTACAATGCTGGGCCCCTGTGAAGACGTAGGTCTCTCACTTCTCCTCCTACGTGCGCAGTTGCTGGTGTAAAACTTTGTCAAGCTCTTAGAAATAGGTTTTAGCTCCATTACTTAGTCATGCACTTGTTTTTCTTAGACCAACGGGGAGCAACCTACGAACAAGAAAACACGAAGAAAGTGAGTTGTTTAGAGAAAGAAAGGGTAAATGAATAAGGCAGCTGTTTCTGTTTTTTCAATTATCCTGTGTTGTTTTTTATAGCATAGTTTCAGACAGACAGAGCTGCAGTTAATGAATCCAGACTGTTTTCCCACCTCTGGGGAACAGACAAAGGGGAGGGATAGGGGATGATGCATGGAGGAGGAGAGAGAGGAGAAAGGGAGGAGATAGGAACGTCTGTGGCTTTGCTGAAGCCATTTCTGCTCAGCAGAGGTGCAGGAAAACTGAGACTTTTTTTTCATGGTTTTCAGTAATCTTGCACAATCTCCACTTTTCTCCCTCAGTTGTTTATCCAGTGCTTAATCAGGGAATCGGTGTTGTGAGGCAGCTGGAAGCATTTACACAGAGAACTCTGTGTTAAAAAATTAAGAGCACCTTTGGGACTTATGGCCGCTGATTCCATAAACCTCAGAAATGCTGCTGCACAATGGCCAAGTTTCCCTAGTGGAAATCAGATCTCTCCCTCGCCATCTTTCTTCTCTTCTCTCTCTTCTTTTGCTCACTTTTTTTGTCATGTCCCGCTTTCTCTGTACTGCTGCATTTTTCTTTTATCCCTTTTTCACTTTTGTTCAGGCTCAAAATATTTAAAGGTGTTGTATTTCCCTTTCCATGTTTTTTAAGCTCTTCACAAAAAATGTAAGTTCTGTTTTTTTAAACAAGAATTTAAACAGATTTATTGGTTTATTGCTGGTAAATTTTCACTATGGGCACTTTTACTGCATTCTTACTCTAAGGAATCTGCTTCATCATTTCCTGAAACTGAACGTTTCTTTCCTGGTTGTAGAAAATTGATCCTCAGGTTTCCCCTAAAGTCAGCAGAGGGACCTGATCACTCTGGTAAACATACTGCCGTGTCACGCCACCACCCTTAGCCGCCGAGCGCTGCGTGACCAAGGACCCCTACAGTATGACTTTAGCCCTACATATGAAGTGTTTGCGTAGAGCGTGTTAGGATAGTTCTGTGGAGAGCTGAGCCAAAGCAGCTGTGAAAATACAGGCCTTGTGATATTTGAAGCCCACCTCACCAGGATTTCTCTTAGCTTCTCTCTAGTATATGCATAGTTTTTATCTGCCATGCCAAAATGAATATTTACAGGTACTTTTGCCGGTGCTGGAAGAAGTCTTCAGCTGCTTTGCATAAGTAAAAGTAGAAAAAGTAGAAATGGGTTATGTTCACAGCTTGTTTCTCTGGTATCTCAAGTGACTAAAAGCAAAGAAAAAGCATTGATCTGTTGCATGAAGATGGCTGATTTCATAGTCAGTCATATGTCACATTGACTATATAATATTTTGCTTCCATGGAGCCAGACTTTCTGATTTTTGAAAGTGATGAGCAATAGGTCTCCAGGCTTTCTGAAGGTCTTTGACAGACACGAGAGGCACAAATTAGTATTTCTTTACCAACAAGCAGATTCCCAAATTTGTAGAAGACTTGGCATATTTTGACATGCAGTGCAGTATGTCCTAAAAGAGGATCTGACTGATAGTGATCTATTGAGTGTTTTTTTCTATCCAGGTATGCTTTTACTGCTTTTGACATTATATTTGGGATAACTCTCATGCCAATAAGATGTTTTCCTTTTTCTACATTGACAATTCCTGAAATCCAGTCCTAAACCATGACATAGCCTCCACCATGTTTTACAGTTGGCTGTCGACACTCACTGTTGTCTATCTCCTAAACTCAGCTTTAAATTTGGATTCATCACCCCATACAACCTGTTGCTGCTAATTTTGAGCCCAGTTTTTGTGTAACTTGGATACCTTTTCAGCCTTTCCACTTGTTTCCATTGCTTAGGAATGGCTTTTTCACAGCCATCCTTCCACCGAGGGCATTTCTAATTAGGCTTCGGCAAACAGTAGTCGGATCAACTAGATTTTATTTTGGTTGCTTGTTTGTGTAATTGTCACTATTTTTTTATTTTTCGCTTTTTTTAAAATATATTTTTATGTCTGTGAAGATTTTTGAACCTTTTAAGTTATACAGATAAAATTCACTTGATTAACACCAGCAAACTGAGTTACCAAACTGCTTCCTCAAACACACAAACTGCTAATTAGTGCTTCGTAACATGCAAATAAAATACTGTAATTTTGCTCTCCAAAAATGGAGCACAGACTTTGCAGATTGGCTGTTAGTACAATTACCTATACAGCAAGCCTTATTATTTGTTAGGTTAGGTAATTGCATAAAGACACCAGCACAAGTCAAGTTCACTGACTTGAGTAGCACTGATGATGTCATTTCCTGCAAGATGCTTGCAGTAATGACAAGGAGTTAAGATGCAGCAGAACTGAGGTTCTGGCTACAGCCTGATCCGACACACACACCCACAAACACACGTGTGTATTTATATCCTTGAAAGGACATTTCACTGACATAATGCATTCCCTAACCCCTCACCCTAACCCTAACCATAAAAAAATAAATAACCCTGACCCTTACCCTAAACCTAACCATAACCTAATTGTAACTGTGACACTAAAACCACATTTTGAGTCTCAAAATGCCTTAAAACTTGTGGGGACAGGGATTTTGGTCCCCACAAGGGCTGTTGGTCCCCATGGTTATATTAAACGCACGCACACACACACACCCACACACACACACACACACACACACACACACACACACACACACCTGGCACAAGTACCACAAATACAATTGTGTATCCCTGCCTTGCATCCGCTTCCTGGAGACAAACCTAAACCATAAATACCACCTGCCCAAATGTAAACGTTAGCTTAAAATACATCTTCACTTTACTTTGTAACAGTTAGCTGTCCGGGTAATCGCTTCTAGTTACTTTTTACAGTCTGTGAAATGATTTGTGTCTCCACAATATGAGCATGTAAACTTTCTCTTTTGCAGAATATTACATATTTTCTACAACGACTTCCATATAAATCATAAGGTTCACAGAACTGAAAATTATGTTAGCCAAAGTAGCTATATGAGTGTTATGCAATATGAAGTCATCGTAAGGAGTTCTATAAACGTAATAGAGAGGATTATAATATATTTAACTACAACTTCTTATCAGTCTTCCACGTGTTTATCTATTAAATTAGTTATTTAAACCGCAGACATGTCTTAGAGAAAAGCTTGAATGATTTGCTTCTTCTAAATTTAGACAAAACTGAGGCTATTTTTAATCAAACCTGATGAACTGATGAAAAACACTTCCACACTAGATTGTTCAAAAATCTCTCTTAAAAGCCTCCAGTTGATCCAAAGCACTGCGAAACAGAGAGGAGAAAGACAGAACATATTTCTCCCATGTTGGCTTGATTGGCTTCCTCTAAAATCAAGAACTAAAACTAAAATCCTTCTCCTTATACGCAAAGTCTTGAATAATTAGGCCCCATGACATCATAGAGACCTCATAGTTTCATATAATCGTAAAAGAGCATTTGAGATCTCAGAGTTTCTAAAAGTAAAATGGGACACTGAGCCTTCAGCTATCAGATCCTTCTCCTTTAGAATCAGCTCCCAGTTGGGATTTGGGAGACATGCACACTATTTAGTTTTTAAGCTCAACACTTGTGTTCTTGAAAGCTTATACTTAGAGCTGGATCAGGTGACTCTGAATCATCTCTCTCCTATAGTTTTGTTTTGTCCTCGTCTCTCTATGCACACACTTCACTTCTCCTACCTTCACAGCCCACAGACAGCTGCCTCACCCTAAACATGGTTCAGCCAGTGGTTTCTTCCTGTTAAAAGGATGTTCTTCCTCCGCAGTTTCACCAAGAACTTCCTCATTGGACAGTTGGGAATTTCTCTTTAACATTGCAGGGTCTTTATCCAACAAAACAAATTGTCTTGTAAATTAATTACACAAGTTTCCACTGTTTTATATGTAGGGCTGACCTTCAATAAAAAACATGGTATAATGTTTTGAACTTAACAAAACCCAGTATTCAGCTCTGGTGCCAGACACCCAGAGTCTATTTGCATTGCTAATATTGGCATGTAACCATACAGCTGTGACTGACAGTTTTCCCACAGTTAAATTGGTTATGACTGGAATGTGAAGGGTTTAAGTTTGAAGCACATATATTAAACGACAGTGAGTTGTCTTTTATGCCACGTTTTCATTTCCGTTCAAATGAGAGTGTCCATTTATTGCAAAACAGATAACCCTGGATAAATACAGAAGGGCTTATCAAGTTACAAATATTCTATGTTATTTGTGATCAGTAAAGATAATAGAAGTTTTTTTCTATTTAACTTAACTAAAATGGATTAAGTTAGGATTAAGTTAACTAACTTGAAGCAAACATAGTGTCAGAGTGTTGACTGGCACACCCTTAATATAATAGTCAATTAAAACCAATTACAGTTCTTTTAAAATTTATTACAAACAATTATTACAATCTTCCATCTAAACAGTCTGACACTCTTTTAGACCAATACAGAATGTTAGTAGTGCAAAGAACAAACAAACAAACAAAAAAAGTGAAAAAACATCTTTGGACATCTTTTTTCTTTTCCAGGTGCGTGAAGTTATTGATCTTGCTTCTGCCTGGCTACAGCAGCAATCAGGGCAGCACCTTTCCCACTGCCTTCCTCTGATGGCAAGAAGGTCACGTTACACTGAGGAGCCAAAACTCTGGTAGTCTCTTGAAGGACTCCAGAAAAACTAGAAACAACAGAAAATGTTTTCACCAAACTATTTGAATAATTATGAAAGGTTAAAATCAAAGTACATTATACACCTGACACACCCAACACATCATTGCATTAAAAAAAAACAATTTTTTTTTTATTAAATTAACTCACTGTGGGTGTAATTTGTAAAGTGCACCATCAACCCCTACAGTGATGTTCAGATGGTCCAGTCCTCGGTTCTCTCTGATCTTATCTACCACGGCTGCCATGCCTGCCCCACACAGCTCTGCTGCTCGACGCGATACCGCTCCACATACCTAAACAACAATGGAAACCTTTATCAATATTGCAACAGTTAACAGACTGGTGGCGTCATGGTTTTCTCACCCAGATAATGCACAAATAATATAAAAAATACTACCCAACCTCAAGGTAAGGTTGAAGCAGAGAACATATTTCTTCAAAACACTCCCCAAACTTTATCTGATTATCTTATTTCTGTAACTGTAAAAAAAAATATTTTTTTTATAAAAGCTGTCCATAAGTTTTGTGGAAATTTCAAGTTGGGTACCTCAAAGTTTAGCTCAGTATTTAAAGATAATAAAGAAATTTTTGACTTATGGACAGCCATTTTTTAAAAATTAATTTATTAATGTATCTATTTGAATAGCAGAAAGCTTTTACAGTAACGGCAGATGAAGTAAAGGATCTTTACAACAGCACAACCGATTGTTTGTTAATTTAAACTTTTTTTTACTCTGGATATCTGGACTGCTTTTAACCATCTGTTATGTCTTTGCAGGTACTGTCAAGACTATTCATCCACTGTTTACTACTGCAAATATTAGCCCACTAAAATCTAGCTATCTATTATATTTGGGCAGTTTATTGTTTGTGTTTAGCTAATCTCTTTGAAGTCAATCCTGTAAGCAAATAATTAAAAAAATTATCAATTCTTTTATCAGTTTTTTACAGCTCTTACGGCATTAAGCATTTAGTCAACATTTTCAGTAGCTAGCTAAACTTTTAGATAGTAAATACCCTTTTTTGTCACCTCATAACTTTAGCTAGCTATTTGCTTCAGCTAATTATTTGTTTTTAGTTTCTAACAATTTCAACTACGTATTCATATTCTCAGGGAACAGTTTCCAGACTTCTAGTCAAACATTTTAACTGTTAGCCAAACTTTTTCTGTGAAAACCTGGCAATCCCTAGTTGTGAGTGAAGAATGAGTATTCCTCGACTGGTTGCAAGAGACTTTTCAGACAAACATCAAAAATTAGAGGCTATCATGGCTATCTGCTAGCAATGAAAGAAATCACAAGGAGGTTTTTGGTTCTTTGCAAAATGCAGGAACCACTGCCAAATAGTTGAAGAATACATACTCTTGACTAGCAACCGTGGTTCTATCACATCCAGTATGGCAGAAAAATCTAGAGCAATATGCACATGATGTCACATGAGAAAAACAGAATAAAATTGTTCTATCGTCTCTCTACTAATATTTGGAGAGTTCAATAGATACCAGAAATAATAACATAACAATGCTTCAAGTACAATGTGTAGTTTAAACTGTTGTTTACAAGGGTTTGCCTAGTCTTTCTGTTGTGCAAGATGGCTCACCAGCATGGCTTAAGGAACAAACTTAAATAAAGGATTCACAAAATTTTGGTTACTGATAATCCATTTATGGAGTCTACATGGTGTATAATTTAGGACCACACAAGAAAAATCCACATGTCAACACTTTCAGTCGAGCTAAAAGCAATGAAATATGTTCTTTCATTTTCTATGTAGTTAATGAAGAATGGAGAATGCATTTAATGGAGAATACAGAGAAAATTTCCAGCGTGTCTTTCTTTAAGATACCAGCATGCCAAATAAGAGTTAAGAGCTGTCTTTGGCCCCAGTGTTCCACTTTGCAAAAACCCTGTAAAACAACCACAGTATACAAATTGCACCTGTGCATTGTTTGCACTAGATGTAAATATCCACTGGAAGTAAGCGACATGGTCCGGGTCAAAATACATACACAGCAGCTTAATTCTCTACATTTTTATAACTTTTAAAAGAGGAAAACATTAAATTTGTGATGTAGTCTGTAGGAGGTTACTGTGTGGCATGTTGCTTTTCTATCTTGTACCTCTTTAACAATAATGCTGTCATCGCAGGTACTGTCAAGCCCCAGATGCTGGAGAATAGATCTGACTTGCAGTAGAGCCAAACGGTCACTGGAGGGAGACAACACAGTTACACAGTAGAAAATGCAGATTGATGTTAAATATATGAATACTTTAAATCTAATTTTTAAAAAAACCAAACAGCCCAAACGTAGGCATTATTTGTCCTACCTCTCTATTTGTGACAGATATTTAGTTTGGAATATTCCAGGTGTTTTTAAGGTTTCAGTGACGCGTCCTCTGAACAGCAAACCTCCTCTTGTTAGATCCAGTAATACCTGTCGGACAATTTCACCTAAATACATCCCACTGGTGAGCTTTTCAAACCTAAACACACAAACATCAACTTGTAAAATGTTGTGTGACCATCACAACTTGCTATAAATTACTGAATAAATCTCAAACACACCAAATAACTACTACACAAGACACATCCAATTTTATGTGTGAGCACCAAGCAGGTGTCATCATACATACACATTAAGGTAGGTGTGTCTAACCTTTGTTTTCCAGGGTTTACTGAGTTGTGGTCCACCTCAGCATCAAAAGGTGTCATGATGTCATCCAGGGATCCATCATCACCCAGACCCCCCCACTCTGTGTTTATACACATCTTTGTCTCAGAGGTCTCCGTCTTCTTCTCTCCTTTTGACCCATCATCCTGCTGTGAGAGGGACACACACACACACACATAAATGGTTTAATTATGTTTTAACAATGCATTTAGCTCACTGGCACCCAACAAGCAAGTTCTTCCACCTTGTCCTCCTCTGCTTCAGGTGTCTCCTCGTCTCCTTCTGTTTTCCATTTCTTTTGTCCAATCTTCTCAATGTTCTCGAGTTCCTCCATGTAACAAGCATTTGACCCAGTTCCTGTGAAACAGACTCATATAGCTTATTTCCTTATTATGTCAAATATTATAATACAGTTGTTTTCATTTAAAATTCTTAAATGAACCATCATAACTATAAGCTTATTCTTAACATTTCTTCACCCTTGAGGTCACATACCAGCAATCAGTCCAACTTCACACTGAGGGTCTTCATAGGCACAGCTCATCATTGTCCCAACTGTGTCATTGACCACTGCTACTATGTCCAAGTCATACTCCTGTGTGCACACACCCACAAATGCATTGTACTGTTCCTGTTAGCCTAGATGTGTACCAATCTGATGTAATGTTTCTTCACCTCATCTGTTTAAAAAGTGGCCATCATTTTAAATCTTTACTCTGTCGTTTTTATTGACTCACGTTACGTCTTTTGATGGCCTCCCGTAGCAAGTTAACAACATCATGTCCTTCACAGTCTGTGGCCTTGAAGCCTTTGGTCCAGCTGACCAGGATACCCTAGAGATCATCCAAAGTTTGAAAAAGGTTACAAACCGCTTCAGAAATAATAATGCTACTGCTTTAGGAGTCTGATTACATTTTTATTTAACAGAACAGTTTTGTAAAGCACATTCTGAGAGCGTCTAATGATCAATTGCCAAAGACTGTAGTTCCACTAATGTCCACTTAAGGCTAGTTCCAAAGGGAATCAGTCGCCATGGATTCACATGTTAAAATGCTCAACTTTAGAGCATTAAAAGTCATGTTTCTAGCCCTGCAAATTATTTTGACCTCTGTAGACAGTTTTTCATTTTTTAAGTCAGTTGCACTGGGAGGTGATAAGAAACAAAACAACTACTTTGTGCTGGAGTTTTGGATGTGATCGCTTTAATTAGCAGACTATTCAGTGTCTTTTATTTCCCTTGTGCTTTTTGGATTCACTGAACTGGACCTCTCATCTGTGTTTTTAAGTGATGGTTTCTTTTGAAGCATTTCTCATGGAACTATAGCCTATAACTATAGATGTGCCTTACAATTTGTTTGTAAGGCACATCTAAATACAGCTATATACCTATGTGTGTAATTTCATGAAAAAAGTCAAAGATGGACACAAACATAGACAATAAGCAATAAACATAATGGTAACAACAACCGGATGATCCTACAAGTGTGGCACAGTGACTACAAAGGACTTTTAGTTTGAGCCGTGACCTCAGGACATGTTAGAGATTTTTGCCTATAGATCTAAGAGACTTAGGAGCTGAATGCAACTGAATGAGATTGATGATGATGTCTGCGATGCTCCCCGTCATCCATCTGACGAATACCTCGGCTTCCTGTGTGGTATTAGCCTGAACAACAAGTTTGTGCTTCAGTTTTTATTTCTATCTGTCCCTATACAGTTTACAGATGCAACAAGCTTTCTAGTGTTAACTGATAATGGGCTCTTATCAAAAAAGTATAACTTCTGGCACCAAAAAAATAACATGGCAGGAGATAAAATGTTGAGGTTTCAAAATGCAGACTCCAGAAACCAGTGAGTGATGTCAGGTTTGCTATATCAATCTGCAATCTGTGGCCTTTAACCTTCATAAGAGCAGTGCTTTGAGGAAATGAGATACCACATAATATACTCCAAAGGACTTTGAACAACATCCAGCCTGTAAGGGGAACAACCATGTGAACCAGTGTAATTTGTAGACACTGTAAAAAAATTTTTTTCTAATGAGCGCTACTGTCTAAATATTGTCATAGTATGTATATTATCACTGTGTCTAATTATTCAGAACAGGTTCAAGGTGCTTTTTATCTTATAAAAGCATTTGCTTATTGTCTAAGGATTTTTTTCCATCCATCTGTCCTTTTTCTTAACAGCTTATCCAACCGTATCTGAGGGCTGAAGCCTATCCCAGCTGGGACACGGTGGGTTAAAGCAGGTTAAACTTGGACAGGTTGCCAGTCCCTCACAGGGCATACTATTTCTAATTTAATCACACTTGATACAAAGTCTGGCTTGTTATGCTTTACTATTTTATTGTAAAATAATATGCAGCCAGGTTTTCTGTGGCTGTAACAAACTATTTTGACGTACCGTGTCGATGGCCGTCTGCTCACAAGGGAAAGAGAAAGTGAAACCTGCTGGAAGATGTGCTTTCTTCATCCCCATGTAGTCCAGGAAGTCACTCACATATTGTGCTAAATGATCAAACAGCTGGAGAGAAACAGAGAGAGAGAGAGAAAAAATTAATCACCAAACCGACTTTGATACTTTCTGTCAGGGTGCTGACGGTATATGCATTTTTCTCACCTCTTCTCCTGTTCCCTGCATTATCTCCAGCGGTACGGTGTAGATTTTATGGTAAAGCCGTGTGTTGCTTTGAAGGCCTTTCTTGAATTTCACCAGCATAGCTCTGAAGTTGGTTCCTCCCAGATCCAAAGCAAGATATTTTCCACGCTCTGGTTAAAAAAATTCATAATTATGATTTCTGTACAACAACTTCTTAAAAAAAGTTTTAACAAAGAAGTTACATCTTTGCAAAATCTACAGGTGAAAACTGAACGTAATAGTAATAGCTGCTGTGTGGTTTTAATTAAGATGCCTGAAACAATGTCAGCTTTTGTCTCTGACCTTTGCCATCAGGTGTATGGTAAACATAAGAGGGCAGCATCTTTACTGCTGAGGGGCCTTTGTTCTTTAGCCCTGCCTCCAGCCCTGCTCTCATTGTGGCCTTGACCAACTGGAGCTGCTCTTGACTCAGTCTGAAGGGAGCCAGTGTCTCATCTACCTGGAAAACCAGAGATACTGTTTATCAGATACTTTCTTTTTCTCACACAAACACATATACAACTTGCAGAACTCTAACCTGTCTCTTTCGTGATGCCAAGCGTTGGGCGACTGCTGTTACTAAGGCAGCCCCTTTGCTGCTGCCGCTGTCCGAAAGGACGAATCTAACCTGGCACTCAGGAAGCAACCGGCGCACCACTTTATGGAGACGTTTAGGATACCTAGAATCGAAGTGACAGAAACATAAAATATTCAATATTTCATCAGCCTATTTTAGATTTTTGTTAGGAAGTATTTATTTTAGTGATATGCAACTCATCAGGTAAGAGAGGACATGATGCTGTTATGTCCAAACTATTCATCAAGGCCCTGTTTGTTGTGTTGGGCTCTCAGAGTTTATCAGAGGTGATCAAAGCGTCAACAATATAGACATCATCCAGTTATGTTTTTCAAGCCTTGACGTGAGTTTTTTCACTGAAGTTTCACTGAAACTGGTGATTGGGATGATGAGATGCTAAAACCATAACTGAGACCTCAGGCCAAAGAGCAAACCAGGTTTTCTATAAGCTTCTATACAGGCTGACTTCTTTTCCCCTGGCCATTAGAGCCATTAGTCACAGCTAGAAAAGAAGGGGGACTACTGATGGTACTGGCTCTTTTTGTGTTTTATCAGTTACATATTTATTAATCTGCACTAGTTGTAAATAAATATGAGTTTGTTTGATTTCCACACTGACTTACTGTGGATGTGTCTTGTACACAGTTCCGTCCACGCCCACAGTGATCCTCAATGCCCTCAAATGCCGGTTTTGCTTGATTCGGGTTAAGATGGCAGCCAGCCCGGCGGCCACCAGATTGGAGGACCTGAAGGACACGATGGTGCTGACGTGTTGAACAGCGATGCAGTCATCTTGTGATGGGTTCAAACCAAGCTCCTCGAGAATATCTCTGGTGTTCTTCAGACCATTTTTGTACCTGAGATAAATGAATATTTATGGTATCATGCTGTTTTTAGACAGACACCATGTGACCCAGAGAGATAAAGATAACTTACTCCTCCATGGCTGCCACGTGTGCTGTGGTTATCTTCCCTTTGGTCTTCAGGGTTTCAGGCACAAGTCCATCAAACAGCAGTCCCAGTTTAGCCATCTTTAATACAACCAGCCTCACTAACTCACCCAGATACATCCCACTGACCATCTTCTCAAAGCTACAATATAACAGAAAAGGGTTAAAGATTTATACAGAGTTCTAGAGTGCTGAGCAAATGCCTCAAGCCACCTTTATATTTTACTTCAGATGAACCAGACTTTCTTGTAATCTTTTAAAAAGGCTCTAAGCTCTAGTTTTTTAGACTTTCTGAAAGCTCTTCTGGGTTTATTTCTTTAGATATTGGTTGCTTTTCTACTTTTTTGTCCTTGTAGCAGACACTTTTTCAATGAATGTTTTTTTTTTCTGTTTGATAAGCCAACACTGGCCAATGAATTTTTCGAGCATTAAAAAGACAACTAACTCAACAGGTGAACCAGTGCTTTGTAACCAATTTTAAATTGAGTCGTCATTAGTTGAAACTATTAAAAATCACAAAGATGCCACAGTTTGACAAGCATGAAATGGTAATATTGCACCAAGAAGCTGAGACCCAAACAGCTATGAACTGAAAACCTGCCCTGTCTCATCATGGTATGCAGTGTGTCCTTAAGAAAATTGTGGGAACTGGACAATTGGAGGACGAAAAAGGACAAAAAGAGCGTCAATGCTAAATCTGCAGCAGAAGAACATTATACAAAAGTCACATGTGCCAAATTACATAAAAACTGGACTGAAAATTAGTGGTCGCAGAGTTTATGGAGTGAGTAATCCAAATTTGAAAGTTTTGGTTTAATAGTGAAGATGTACAGAGATGGTCAGAAGGCAGGTACAACAGTGCGTGTCTACAGCCATCTGTAAAACACAGTGGTGTCTATCATTGTATGCGATTGCATTTCAGCAGGTGGCGTTGGGGATTTTGAATGTGTGACACACTTATGTGTAATCCCATTAGAAATTGTATTTGTTGAAATTAGAGATTTGTTACCGAAGTGAACTATGTTTAAGTTGTAGTTGCACCCCCAGGCCACCGAGTGGCGCATTGCTCAGTGAGACAGAATAGCGAGGTCATAGGTCTTCCTCTCCAATACCGCAGAAGCGAGGCAAAGAGAAACTTCACCATTCGTCTCTTTCTCACCCTTTCCCTGTTTTGTAGGAACATTTAATCTGTTTTACAGGCCCAAACTCTGGTTGGTTACAAATGCAGAAAAATACCATCTGGAAAGATTCTGATTGGCATCGGTCTGATTATTAGGATGATAATGATTCCAGACACTCTCCCAGTTGGAACAGTATCAGTCATGGACTGGCCTCCCCAGAACCCAGACCTTAACATTATTGAAGCAGTGTGAGATCTTTTTGACAGAGAGAGGAACAAAAGGCAGCCAACATCCAAAGAAAAGCTTTGAAAGTCCTCCAAGAAGCCTGGAGAACTATTCCTTAAGACTACTCTACGAAATTACAAGAAAGAAAGTTGCACCTATTTCAAATTTGTTCTTGAAAGTTATAAATAAATGTCTTAAATGGACACACTATTTTATATGAAAAGTAAAGACAAAGCCTCTTTCCTCACATTTGTTTTCCAGGATTGATAGAGGTTGCATCAACATCCTGGTCAAACTCTGTTATGTAATCATTCAGGGCCCCATCGTCCCCAAAGCCTCCCCACTCAGTGTTCACACACATCCTGCCCTCGTCTCCCTCCACCAGGTCAACGTGACGCAGCTCCTCCATGTAACACGCGTTGGTGCCTGTGCCTATAAGCACACAAACACACAGGATACATAGACTTACTCCATTAGAAATATTACAGTAAACGGGATGCATTATTGGTTCTAGATGTCTACACTTAACACTGCCATCTAGTCTGGACTAGAATTGCAGAATGAGAGTTATTAATACCTTCTATATTTACAGTCTAATCTATGATTAGATAATATCTATTATCTAATCATAGATTAAAAATAATTATGCATCAATCTTAAAGGCTCACTATACAAAAAAGAAACAAGATTAAAACTTAATTTATAATACAGAATTTTGGTTTCAAGTTTTTTCTGGTTTTAATGTGGAATATTTGCTTTGTTTTACTGAAAATTGGATACTTTATGCTTATTGGATATAGGCCGTAACTTCCCTGAGCAAAGACCACAACATCACCATATTACCAGCTGACAAAGGAAGATGCACCGTGGTACTCAACACAACAGATTACCACACAAAGATCACTACACTCCTCAGTGACAGCAACACATACGAACCCTTAAAGCGAGACCCCACAAGCAGACACAAAGAATAACTGTTTGCCTTTCCTGGACTGTGCCGTGCGCATTGAAGAGAACGGAAAACTCAACATTGAAGTTTACCGGAAGCCCACACACACGGACCAATACCTCCTCTTTGACTCCCATCACCCTCTGGAACACAAACTTGGAGTAATCAGGACCTTACAACACCGGGCAGAAAATGTTCCCTCCAAGCCTGAAGGGAAAAAGAAGGAACACACACATGTAAAGGAAGCTCTCAAAACATGTGGGTATCCTAACTGGGCCTTCATCAAGTCAGCAAAGACACACAGAAAAGAAGATCAGACACCAGCGAAGGATGACAAGAAAGACAAACGCAACAATATTGTCATCCCCTATGTAGCCGGAGTATCAGAGAAACTCAGGAGAGTCTTCTCCAAGCACGACATCCCAGTTTACTTCAGACCCAGCAACACACTCAGGCAAAAACTGGTTCATCCTAAAGACAAAACTCCCA
>VUQR01035224.1:11211-21597 GCA_015108515.1 Hemichromis elongatus | reverse complement strand
CGCCGCATTGAAGCAGTCATTTCTGCAAAAGGATTCCCGACCAAGTATTGAGTGCATAACTGAACATAATTATTTGAAGGTTGACTTTTTTTGTATTCAAAACACTTTTTTTTTATTGGTCGGATGTAATATGCTAATTTTTTGAGACAGGAATTTTGGGTTTTCATGAGCTGTATGCCAAAATCATCAATATTAAAACAATTTAAGGCTTGAACTACTTAAGTTGTGTGTAATGAATCTGAAATATATAGAAACTCTAATGTTTATCAGTACATTGCAGAAAATAATGAACTTTATCACAATATGCTAATTTTTTGAGAAGGACCTGTACTTGCAAAGAACCCATGTTGTGTTAGCAGTATAGTGTAGTTGATTCTGGTGTCACCACTTTTCACCATAGCGTTCTTGTACATCTCATGCTTTTTTTCCCCCTTTTTATCTGCCCATCCTGTAAAGCACAAAACAGCATAGCTGTAACTGTAAAATGATTAAATATATATGGTAAAGGAACAGCTGTCAAAAATGTCAATAACTTCAGCTACCAAATTACCAGCTTATTAAAATATTATTATTATTATTATTATTATTATATAATGTATATTTAGAAATCCATTTATTGATTTATATTTATTATAATATCTCATATTACTTATCTGTGTCCAACAGATTATGCTATATTTTATTTCCAGTAGGAAATTCTTTTGTTTCCCTAAGGTAATGCCATAGTAAATGATAATCTCTGTCACTGCAAAGTGTTAGAGGAATGCACGCAGAGATTCTTGTCATATTCAAATGAATGTTTGACAAATGAGTTTATCTTGAGGACATATGATACATTATTAACATTTTATTATTACTAATGATTGTGGTGATCGGGATTATGTAGAAAAGATTAATCATTTCCCTTCCTTTCATTTAGAGATTGAAAATGGTTTATGGCACTTAGATGAGCATTAGACCTGGGTCAAAGATTCTGTTAGGCGATTTTAAAGGAACATTTCTACTTGGGCCTTAATCAACAGTCAGGATCTTAAAAACTATGAGAATGTGTTGAAGATATCATCACGTCTGTCTCTCTGGAGCTTCTAGATGAGTATCACATGAAAAACCAAAAGAATGACAAACATTAAAACACAAACAAACCTTGCATAATTGCTTAATTATGTCTACACCTGCAGAGAGCCATGATAAAAGTTCCTTATCCTGCAGCATCTATATTGGATTAATAGGCTATGGTGTAACCATTGCAGAGGTCTCAGCTTCTTCATCTATATTGCATTTATACTGCAGTGATAAATCCAGCTCTTGACATCTACACTGCATTAATGCTGTAATAATAGCAAAAGTAAAGGTCCCTCACAATGCATCTATCTTACAGTAGTCTTGCAGGAGCTGCTTCAACCTATTCATTTAAAAATGTGATAAAGTAGAGTTGAAGACTTGCAGTGTGTTGCGACAGTGACCTCATATCTCAAACAACTGGGTACAGAGCCATTCCTTATGCCTGACAACTAAAAAGAGAGAAAATTAGACTTTTTGACTGTTTCTGTAAAGGCCAAAGTAACACTATAAAGGTGGCAAGTAAAATATCTTTAATATGCTGGAGAGGGATTTGACCGGTTTTCCAAGGCTTGCTTTGAGGCAGACTAATAAACATATAATGCAGAGACAGTATAAATACACAGCCCACTCTATCATTCTTAACTATTGTCAGTGTTTACAATCAAGGGTACATTTTATCCTCCGAGTTTTCTGTGCAGGAGTAATGTCCTCCGAACTGTACAGAGAGAAACAATTCAGGTTAAGTGTGGCTGCGGAGACACAAAACTGCCTCTGTTTGGGGATTTCAATTTGCATTCAAGTCTCTGCCCCCCCCCCACTCCCCTTCTTAACTACCTCTTTTTTTTCCTGCAGCCAGTAAGAGACAGAGTAAGCACACACATTGGCCTAATTGAAAGAAAAAAAATAAACTTTGTGCAATTTCTTAGGCGGTATGAGTATGTATTAAAGTGTTATATTTTTTTAAATTGTTTGCCACTTGGCATTAACTAAAAGGAAGCTAATTTCTGTAATTACACGGTGACCACCTTTTACACGATGTTCTTGATGATATTTCTTAAAATATAAAGTGACCATGCATAATGTGTACTTGTGCAAATGAATTCATTTAGGCTTTGTGAGCTATTGGCATAAGATTAACATGGTGGAAAAATAAATGTTTTTTGCAGCTTAGTTGTTACCCACTTAAATTCCAAGTACCGCACTCTTGAGCTCTCAAAACCTGTTAACAACCTATTGTTTAATTTGAAATGCCCTTTGCCAGCAAAAGCAAAATAACACTTTTGTCTTACTTTACACTGAAGTAGGTTCCCCACACCGTGTTTTCATGCAGGTGTTCTTTCCCATTAATGTGGTGGAATGAACAGGTGGACAGTTTGTTTTATGGCTTATTTCATGAATCCTTTCATCCTGCTTTGTATGTTTGTCTCATGGTACACTGCTCACCTGCGAAACCTTTGTTGATTCCAATTTGCAACCTGCTTTGTATCACGCTGCTTTAATACATGCCTGAAAGCTGGATGCATATTTGAAGCGTTACATTGTACTACATGTTTTGTGTAGGTTTGAAATGTTTGGAAGGAGTTTTCATCAGAAGTAATTGGTTCTCAATTTATTTATTTTATGAGTCAATTCATGATTTTTTTTTTTCTTTTTTGGTGTATCTGCTTTTCCACACAACCTGTCTTGACTTTTTCAGTGAAGGATGCTTGACATTTTCCAGATTGTCTTTTGACAGTCCCCAGAGATAATGTGTGAACTTGCTGAACTCATTGTTCAAGAGAGCAGCAGTTAAAGGAAAGCTTTTCCAAAGGAGAGGTTAGAGCTTTCTGCCGCCTAACATGAAAAAGTTTTTCACTGAAATGATTCAGCAAAGAACATCTTATGAAAAGAATTATAATCACTGCAAGTTACAGTGAAAAACATGAGAATCTGACATTTAGACAAGCACGAGCAAACGGTTGTATCTTCTTACATGATACAGTGATCAGCCACAACATGAAAGCCACCTCTCTACTACTGTGTACATTCCCCACGTGCCATCAAAAACCGCTATGATCTCTCTCATAAGATCTCCTGTGATTATTTGCACCAGGACAACCTACACTTATGTTTTGGTGTAGGTTTTTCATATACAAAATATCTGAAAATCAATATTAATATAAAGTAATGGATTTATACATTTATAATGAAGACTTTTCAACTGATATTGTGTACTGGCATGGCTACAATTACAACTCAAAATTTATTTATGAATTATTTATTTCTAAAACATAATTTTGCAAAAATACTTTTATTAAATTCCGTTTGAATTTTAATTCTATTCTTCTTCTTTTCTTAAATGTTTGGATTGTAAGCAGCAGCAGAAACTATTTATGGATGGAAAAGGTTTTGATTCCCTCTTTCAGTAATCATACACAACCTGCTGTCCACAGCTTTAGAGCTGTTTGAATGGGCTAAGCCTCAGAGCAGATCATGCCAGGCACTAAAATTCAGAGTCATATAGCAGTCGGAACAAAGGTGCACTCTACCTGAACTCAAATACATTTTTATTTATTTTTTACTCAAAATACAACAGTCACTGTCGGATACCGCCAAAAAACTGACTACTGTGTTTAAACCTTTCCATCCTAAAGACAAAAATAGGTTTTAGTAATTAAAAACAAGTAAGTGTCTTTCTAGTCCTGAGGATGTTCAATAAAATATTACCTTGGCTGACTGTTTATTTGTTCCAGTGGCTATGGTCTAATATCCCCAGGCCCTTCATTTTCTCTTATTCTTAAATGGTACTCTTTGCTAAAGGGTCAAGTGAACAAAAATTAAATCCCTATACAACACACGAACCAACTCAGAGGCCTGGTTACAATATCATCCCCATTTTCTAATACCATTGGCCTTTTGACTGGATTGAATGCCATTTGGACCATGTAATCAAGTTCCAGATCCAGAGTTGGCATTAAAAGATTTTATAGTAGAGATTCATCAGCAATCCTATCAAAACTTGATCAAGCATTATGTCTGGCTGCCCCACAGTGAGAAACTGAAGATGATGCGGTTTCCCAAGATTGATGAAGAAAACCATTGCTTATGGGGTTAAAGAGCATTATGCCATTCCATCATAATGACACCAAGGCACATAATCCACATGCGACGTGTTAATTGAACACTCAACATGACATGTAGTTACATGTCTAGTTTTCTTCAGTGACGAGCTAAACCTGTGATTGCCTGCTTCATGTTTGTGTCTCATGTCTATGTTTAGACAGCTAAAAAAGGTGAAGTGTGTAGGTTTACCTTTGAATTAAATTCTAACCAGTGATTCTGATATGATTAATATTTTCCATATAAACTATTAGGCAAGGAAAGGACATTGCAGTGAGATAATTCAAGGAGCACAGTTTTATTCATGTTTTCACTGAATACTGTGAAATCGGACTGTCTTCTTAGAACGTCCTATTTGTATGCACCCAGATATAACACAGTGAAGCGCCTCGGTCCTCAATTCATCTCAACTCAACACCATAATGTCCTGGATGTTACCTAGTGTTTCTGTCCGACAAAAGTTTATCCATACTTTTCTCTCTCTGTTTATTAGTTTTTGATACCCTTATGATACCCTTCTGCAAAGAACATTCAATACTTGCCAACGTAACCTTAGGTATTATCTACCAAGAAAGACAGAAAGGCCGAGATGACTTTTTTGGGGGGGGGGAAAGACTCTAAAGAACATCATAAAAAGGCTTAATAAGTGATATGAAATACAAAAAAGAAATTATTGGCTTGAAGTAGCAACTGAACCAAAAAAAAACTGTTTCTCAACTAAAACCAGACTATCCATGAAGAAATGCTCCTACTTAACTCTGAATAATCACCATAGTTGCACAGGTTTAGTAATTACCCTGATGCAATAAAAGCAGTCTTTGCTATGAACCATAGGGTCAGCCATTATTTAAGGTTTTTTTGCAGCTGACAACTAGTTTTATTAGTAAATAGTGGATTTAAGGCTTTAACACTAAAGCTGGTAAAGCATATATCAGGCAGTCTCATGAGTTTATTTTGTTTTATTTGCCACATATGAATGTGGGATATGCAAACGAAAGCATTTTCTACTTCAAACTGCACAATCTTGTGCTTCTATCCTCTGTAAAGCAGCTATTTAATAATTTTTCAATTATAGGATCAAAGGCTCAGTACATGCAAAAAATATATTTATACAAAATAAACAAGGGATGATGATTGGTCTCATGAAGTACTGCTCAAAATATCAAATGTATTTTTCCTTGTAGAGAATCCTCTTCCCAGATTGGGAGCACAATGATAGACTTACTGTCTGAGATGGTTTCACAGTGAAGTATGCCCAGATGCTTAGTTATCCATCCTGTTTCAACTATTATTACTGTTCCAGCTGCAAACTACAACAGCTTTCCGATGTGATTCATAATGAATATTGGAATTTTCATTCTCACCACTTGTCTATGCAGCATGTTTTCCTATAGGAATTTATAGTCATCCTTTATCATCATCAGCTTTTTGTTTAGAGATTTGACTTTGGTTACATGTTTATATACCTCAGATTCATCATTTTAAGACTGAGCTGTCAGAGAAACTAATAGTAACCTCTTGAAGAAAATGAGACTACTACAATTTTATCTGTCTACTCTACTGGATAATTTAAAAAGCTTATGTTATGACATTTGGCTTTAAATCACACATGAAAGTTCAGCAAAAATATGTGTAATGCTAACATAGTTAGAATGTAAAATAAGAAATTAAAAAAAAAAAGATCAAATTAAAAATCAACAAAAAAAACAATATTTGATACATTTGGCAATGCTATTGCTTTCTCAGCTGCTCTCCTTTGGCATCTGCGGTATGACACATTTGTTTATTGTTGTAGTGCAATGGGTCTCATTCTTAGTTTTTTTTTACAATTGGACACTTTGGACATTTTTTGTTCAACTCTTAAGTAACTGAAACCTTTCATTGAACAATCAAATAAACAAATTGGTACTTGCTTTCTGGCCAGACACGTGGCAGCACTTCTGCTATAATTTTGTTCGTATTTAGCAAAATGAAAATGCAAACATAAATGTACAAATGAATTTTTGACTCCTAATGAAAATTGTTTGCTTTACAAATAACTCCCTCACTGAACTAACACAGCCAGTCCCTCAACATGTTTGTAATCTTTGCTCATATTGTCTTCAAATTAAATGATTTTTTGTTTTTTTAAATAACTTACATTAAACTCAACAACAAACAAATCCTCCTTACCAAAAATATTTACTTCAAGGGCCAAATTGCATTATTATTTCTTCACGGCAATATACAGGCCGCAAGTAGGTGTGACATGGGCCACAAGTGGCACCCGGGCCACAAGTTTGAGACCCCTGATTTAGAGGGTACTAAAGAACACCTATGTCTGTAGTTCCATTGACTTCTAACATAAAGACAGTATTTAATAAACTTGAATAAGTAAGAACCTAATGATTAATATCTGGGTCTCTTCCACAGCATGTTTTTTATCCTGTCTTCCTTCTCTCACCTCAACCGCTCGCTGTAGATGGCGGCCCCTCTCTGAGCCTGGTTCTGCCGGATGTTTCTTCCTGTCAAACGGGAGGTTTTCCTTCCCACTGTCACCAAAGTGTTCAAGGTTTTTTCATGTTTTATCTTCGTTCACCCAGTTTAGGTTATTGTTTAGTTTCGCCTTTGCCTTTTGTTTTGTAATTCTTTAGCAGCCTTAATAAATGGCTCGTTTTTGTCACACTCAAGTTTTGTTTCGTCTCTTCGCTTGTTGCTCTTGGGTCCACCTCCTCACTCCACACAGTCAGCCTCGCAGCCAGACTGTGACGCTGCAAGGTGCAGAATCCACCTCTATCTGTGTAGGGTCCAGACAAGTAGGGATGCAAGCGGATGTGTGTACTTTGTTGTTATCCAGCGCAGTGTGTGCTCAAGAATTCACAATAATCCAAGCAATTTTTGACTAGGCTGATAAGCAATGAAAATGTGAAAAAATCTGTAAGATTTATGAAAATTCTGTGCAAATTGTCATGCACGTCTCCAGACAGATAGGCCGAGGACTAATGCTTCTGACATCCAAATATTTGCACAGACTAATGATCATCCAGTTCTATCTGCCGTTAGACAAATGATCTAAAGGGTTCTACTTGTGCATTTAAATCAGACTAACTTGCTTATATAAGCTGATCAGCTGCTCAGTAGGTGGTATTTACATGTGTTTAGTGTTAAAACAATGACAAACGTGGGTAACTGTAAGGCAATGACTATTGTCACCCTGCCTGTCTCCAATAAAAGCAGATCAGTAAGTGAGGCTGCTTCTCAGGATGTTTGAACAACCACTGTACCTGGATGTGATGGGAGCGAAAGTTGAAAGAGGGGCCGGGGCATGTGACCATAGGCTAGACAGGCAGGTGCTTGACTGCCACCTGGAGTTTTTTTCTGTGCATGTATTTGGTTCCCTCATTGTCTCCCTCCATTTCATCTTCCTTTGTTTTTCACTCTGTTAAGTACATTCATGATTCTGTGCTCCTTTCTTTGATATTTATTTCTAATCTTACTTCTTCATCTGCAGTGTCTTGTTTTGCATTTCAATTCTTTGTTGTGGCATCTGTTTTTTTGGTTCTGTCTTTCTGTTATGTTCTCCCCAAAACTCTAACCTTACACTTAAGATTTGGTTTGAGATTTTTGTATTTTGGGACTTTGAATCTTGCAGGAGTGTTTTCTGGGGTGTGTCGAGAGGATGCTCCCCCCCCCCCCCCCCCCCCCCCCTAAAAAAAAATAAAATACGGATACACCTAAATCACACAACAGATGAATGAAATATTCAAGTTGAAGATCGTTACCAGTGGATGTGGTCAAAATAATGACATAACAACAGCAAGTAGAAACTAAAAGGACCTGATTTAAAATCAGATAAAAATGGGAACAAGTGCTCAAGTGTTTTCAATATTTTTTGTACATTTCTATGTTACACTTGTTTTCCACTCTCCTATATTTTTCAATGCAAATATTGTGCTTTGCACCCCGTGCTATTCATTCTAAAGTGTTACTTTTTTTCTTTTTTATCAGATTTCATAAATAAATGAACTAACATGTACTATTAGATATTCTTACTATAGTTGCATCCCAGCCATATGTAAGAAATTAATCTCCAGTTGAAACACATGGGATTATTACTGTTACTTAAATAAAAGGTCTAAACATTTGTTTTGTCACTGATCACAATAGTAGGTAGAAAACAACAGGCTACTGAAACTCTTTTGCAGTGACACTTTTTTTTTAATCTAATACCGTTGTCATCAAGATGAAAGACTAGACAGGACTCTTCCATACTCATATCATAGCTAATATTTTCTATGCTAATTTTCTACAATGGATTTATTGATTTTCCTATAACCTATGTGTCGAATAGTTTTTATTACTTGCCTTTTCAGCAAAGTCAAACTTGATTATCTAATCACGTGTTTATATGAGGAAAAAATTTAAATAACATTTGCTTTAATTTTTTTCCTGTTTTAGGAGAAATACGATTTGAAAGGAACACCACAGCACAAAATATCTTGTTAAGAGGAATATTGTTTGCAATGACATGCTGCCAGGGCCACTGACTATAACATAATGGGGAGCAGTGTTGTGACTGTGACAAGGGCAGCTACTGATGTTCACCTTGAGACAAGGGTCACTCTTCTGCCTCATAATCCATAAAGGAGCCATAATAGCTTTTCCCTCTGCCAGACACGACCCCTTTTTACATCAAAGTAGAACAACACTGTCTGTCGGCACAGAAAGGTACTTTACTATGCTCTCACAACATAAATGAACATGCACTGGCATGTAGGAAAAAAACAGCCTTGTGTGGAGGTGGTATGCATGCATGCATATGTAGGATGTTAACATTTCATGACCTTTTTTCTCCCCCCAAGAAAACGTTTTTTTTCTTTTTCTTTTTTTTTACAGCAGCATCAGCTTATTGAGCAGCTACCATACATATCTTGATTAGATTGACCAAATGCAGTTTGGTCTCAGTCTTAATCCTTGAGACTGCTTTTTTTTTTTTTAGATAACCACTCTTCAAATAGTTCAGGAATATAAATATATAAATCAATTACACCTTTACGGTCTAGTTGGGGATAATAAAGGCAGATAAAGTCACAAGTATACACAGAATGCCAGTCACAGTTATTGACTATCATGTCTCTGTAAATAGAAAAACTCTATGCTACACTGTATACATGTGTAGGGGCTGTCGAAATTTGAATGACAATTTCAGGACTTCAGGGATGCATAATTAATCCTTTATAAAACACAGAATAACAGACCAGCCCAAGGCGTAACTTGGTCATTCGAAGAGTATTTGCAGTCATGAGCAAAATTATTGTTGACTTTCCTCCTGACAATTACTTACACATTAATAGTGTATATTCATTCTTTCTTTTTTCTATTACATAACCTCAAAAAACTACTGACTGTACTTTTAAAGCTGCTCTTTCTCTTGCCATTTTTAGTTTGATCAGCTATCTCAAATTAAATGGGATCAGTGGATAAGGCTTAAAGACATGTGATACCAGCTGAAGACAACTGGTCTTTTTGCGGCTTCTTTTTAAAAAAATTCTGTAGAAAAGCAAAGTCATGCATATTTGAATGACACCATTATTTTTTAAACACTGTCAACAATACCTTATCTCAAAATATATGTTGTATCGTACGCATCATTGGTTTGTTTACAAGGGTATCACTTATTCACTCTTCTGCAAGGAAGGTATGTGTTTCCTATAAACTTACTATGTACAGTGTATTTTGTCAAAGTGTTCAGTATTCCAATAAATATTACTCCATTTCTTACATCACTAATGCTCTTTCAACCAAAAACTGAGAAAAAGAGAAACATGGTTGGAAACTGAATGAGACAGATACATTTGTTAAAAGGTAGTGTTGTTTTGCTCTTCTCTGAGAGGTTTCAGGTCCTTGAAAGAAGCAATTATAACTGTTTCTTAGCTGCTAGCAAAAAACCACTGTCACGCTGTTCAAGTGTAGACTGCAAATGGATTCACCTTGATTTAGATCACAGCTTCATTCCATATTCTGCAGTATGATGATTACTATAATAGATGTGCCAGTATATTAAAAAAAAATACAAACTGTTTCTTGTTTGACAAATTCCTTGTTGTATTCCTTGTTGTATTACAAATGAACATTTACATGAGACTAATTAACACTGAATTCTTTTTATCTATCTATCTATCTATCTATCTATCTATCTATCTATCTATCTATCTATCTATCTATATATATATATATATATATATA